>JAMXBD010001725.1:0-302414 GCA_024138025.1 Combretum micranthum | reverse complement strand
TTTTGTAATTTTTTTTAAAATATTATTATTTTTTGCCTTTTCCCAAATAGTGTTTGGAACTCGGAATATTGGTCAAATTACCAGATTAAAGGGAAAGAAAAAAAGGGCAAGGTCAAAAAAGAAAAAAAAAAGCAAGTCTGCCATCATTGCAACGCCTTCATTAGCATTAGTATTTTTAATGGCAAAGGCGCAGAAACAGATATCGTGAAAGGAAGTGCCGCAAGTCTTTTTACGTCAAAGTTGAAGTTAGCTTATCGATGTTGAAAAATTATTGTACCAACGATGCTTTATTGATGTTTGAAGCACTTTTGAAATAGTTTTGGCAATAGAATATATAAAAGATAAATCAATGTTCTTGGATTAAGAAAATAATAATAACTTTTTCTAAAAAATTATACAACCACTATTAAATAAAAAATAATTTTAAAAGTAAGTACGTTGAGCTTATTTTTTAAAGAGATAATAATAAAATTAATTTATTTTTAAAAAAATGAGTTCGACTTATTTAAAATTAAAATTATTTTTATTTAAATAATATTTTTAACTTATCTAAAATTAAAAATTATTTTCACTCAAAAATATTTTTATAATTTTTTTAAATCAATATTAATTTCCTCCTCCTCATTGGTCTTTTGCCTTTTTTGTTTTTTTCCCTTATTATAGTCAACCCTGATTCTCCACACATGCTTAAAAGGGCAAAAAAAAATGTGTATATACATATATATATATATATAAAGAGTATTGTGTTATAATATGGGGAGGCCATAACCAAGTATTTGTCATATCTTTACATCCACCTCCAGTGCAAACATTTTAACAATGAAAGCGTTTTTTGGCTTTGGCCGTTATCGCAAAAAGAAAGAAAATGATGAAAGATGAGCAGTTACTTCGACTTCAGAGCATCAACAGCACAAGACCTTTAAGCGGGATTTCAAGTTTTCCTTAATTTTCGAGGACCCGACAGCCGTTGTACAGTCGTTGATGTTATCGTTAATGCGTTGAATCGTGCCGGAGTTGGGGTCTTCTACGACGATGAGAGTAATAGGCAAGGGAAGTGATTGGAGAAGAGCTGAGGGAAGCCATTGTCAACTCCAAAATATACATCCCCATTTTCTCCAGGGATTATGCATCCAGTAGGTGGTGCCTCCGGGAGCTAGAACAAATAGTGGAGTGCTGGGAAGCTTCGCAGGGGCATGAGGAAGAGAAACGATTTACCCATCTTTTACGATGTCAATGTTTCCCTTAAATCAAAACAGTATACGACTGCCTTGAAAAAGCACAAGAAGAAGCTCGTGAAAATGTGGTAAAGCCGTGGAAGGTCGCGCTCCAGAAAGCAGCCACAATTCGTGGACTAGACACACGTAAGCATGGGTAATGTCAATTATCTACAATACTTGATTTTGTCTTTTAACTTTATAGTTTTAAATAAGTTTCCAAAACAATTAATTTCTTCATGGTTAATTTAGTATTATTTTAATTCTATGAAAAGGATTTCGATCAAGTCCGATAAATTTTTCATTTACTAAACCAATTTCTAATTGAAAACGATAAAGTAGGTGTTTTAGCTTTTAGAGAACTTGCTATAGCTGCTGCTCCATGGGTAAATATATGGGTGAAGTTAACATGCCACTGTGTCTGCTGTAACTAAGAAAAAACTATGTTTTCTGCAACGCTAGTGTTTAGATGGCTGAAATTTTTTGTTTTTTTTTTTTTTTTTTTAATTAGGTTAACTGAGCTGACGAAGCTCGTGGTGGAAGAAGTTTGTGGCAAATTATGTACAACAAGTGATTTGGAGAAGTTGCCCAGTAGCTACGTTGGAATTGACGATTCAATGGAAGATGTCATGAAGTTGATAGATCTAGAAACCCATGATGTTCGATTTGTTGTCATTCATGGAACTAGTGGCGTAGGAAAGACGACTCTTGCAAGGCTTGTTTTCCATAAAATTTCTTCCAACTTTCGACAAGGAGTTGCCTTTCTATTAGATGTCCGCGAGAGGTCTCGTACAACTGGTATTGTGAACTTGCAAAAGGATTTGTTATCACAACTCCGTGGGGTGAAATTTTCATCTCTTCCCGAGAATGATGATCTGGTTAACACTTTCCAAACTAGAGTGAAGGACAAAAAAGTGCTTATTTTCTTAGATGACCTAGATAGCAGCGAGCAACTGCTAAAACTTGCTGGTGAAACTTGGTGGTATGGTGTTGGAAGTAGGATCATTTTAACCACCAGAAATATTGGAATATTGCCTAAGCATGAAGGTTTTCACCCTTACAAAATGCAAAAAATGAAATCTGATGATGCTCTGAAGCTTTTCAGTAGACTTGTCTTCGAAAGTGACTCACCACCAAAAGAATATAATGAGATTTCGAAAGAAGTAGTACAAACAACTGGGGGACTTCCTTTGGCTATTAATGTCATAGCTCCCTTATTCAGATATAGGAAGCATCCATGGGGGGGTACACTTGAGAAGCTTAAGAAAGATTGATAAAGATGTGGTAAAGCAACAACGACTAGTGAACACGTTCAACCAGGAACTTTGACGTGTTCCTCAACTACCAAGGACCCGAGAGTCTTCTAAAGTCGTCAATGCTCTCTGTGATTTCTTAGTTCGTGCTGGAGTCCAGGTTTTCTATGACAACGAAAGCATTAGGCCAAAAGGGGAAATCATTGAAGGAGAATTGATGGAAGCCATCATTAACTCCAAGATCTACATCCCTATTTTCTCTAGGGACTATGCATCCAGTAGGTGGAGCCTCCTTGAACTACAAAAAATTATAGAATGCTGGAAGCTTCACAAGAGCAAGAGGAGGAAAAAATTTTACCCATCTTCTATAATGTGGATTTTAGGGATGTCGGACTACAAACTAAAGTATACACCACTGACCTACAAAGGCACAAGGATGTGTTAGGTGAAGATGCCGTGAAGCCGTGGGAGATCTCACTTCAAAAGGTTGCCAAAATCAAGGGATGGAACATGCATAATCAAGGGTAATGTTCATGTTAACTGGGTTTAGTATTGGTTTTGCCTTTGGATTTACTTTTTGGAAATAGTATAAATTAATTTTTAACTTTACCTTATCTATGTTTTTAACTTTCGTTTTTAGTTTAATTGGGTCACAAATTCTTAATGCTTTTAATGTTTAATAAAAATTTCTTCCACGTTTAACACTTGTGAGCTTCTTATAAAAAGATGAATCAGGTGTTTAACTTTTAAAAGATCTGCATAACAACTATTCCATGGGTAATTAAGGGAATTGAGGTAGTGAACAAGCCGTCGTCTATATAACTGTAATAATATGGGATAACTAATGATTTGTCAAACTTAAATGAACAGAGAAGTCATATATTTTGCTGTGTTGGCTATAGTTCTTATCCAATGGAAATTTCATTGGTTTGATTGTTATAGAATACACTATTTGATAAACTGCAGCTTATAACATAAGTGTTCAAATGGTTACAATTGTGCTTTTTTGTTTTTTTTTAGGCTATCTTGGCTTGCGAAACCTATAGCGGAAGATATCTGTCATAAGTTATGGAGAAATAGTGAGTTGGAGAAGGTACCCAATGACTATGTTGGAATGAGCAACGCAATGGAAGACATCATGAAGTTTTTAGATGTAGACGCCCATGATGTTCGATTTGTCACCATTCACGGCATTAGTGGTGTGGGAAAGACTACTCTCGCGAGGCTTGTTTACCATAAAATCTCTACTCATTTTCCAGAAGGAGTTGCTTTTCTTTCAGATGTTTGTGGCCAGTGTCATACCACTGGTATTACGAACATGCAAAGGAACTTAATATTACAACTTCTTGAGGTGAGTTTGTTCGATCTTAGTGACGTTAACCAAGGGGTGAACATTATCAAAGAAAGATTAAACCACAAGAAAGTGCTTATTGTCCTAGATAACCTAGACAATAGTGACCAATTATGCAATTTAGCTGGTCATGCTTCATGGTTTGGTAAAGGAAGTAGAATCATTGTAACAACGACAGATAATGGAGTAGTGTCTAAAGTTGGAGGTGTTCATCAATACAAAATGCAAGAACTGAAATTTGATGATGCTCTGAAGCTCTTCTTAGTAGATTGGTATTTAGTAGTGATTTGCCCTCGAAGGACTATCATGATATTTTGAGAGAAGTAGTAGATACAACAAGACTTCCTCTTGCTATACTACCATAGCTCCCTTATTTAGAAACAATAGTATAGATGTATGGAAAGGTACACTTGAGAAAGTGGTTCATAAGGACTTCAAAGAAACGTTGATCATGAGTTACAAGCAATTGGACTACAATGAGAGAGAAATTTTTCTTGATATCGCTGTTTGTTCATTGATAAAGAAATTGAAGATGCAACTTATTATTGGGAAGCTCGACAACTTTTCCAAAACTTGGAATCAAGATTCTCAAAAATATGTCTCTTATAGAGATTTTGATGGAAATCAGCTACAAATGCATGATCTCCTTAGAGATTTTGGAAGAAATCTTGTTGATGAGGAATTAATATTCCCGAAAGGCGCAGTAGTTCACCCCAACTCTTACGTTTTACGTCGGAGAAGGTAAACAATGACTTTACCTCATTTTATTAAGAAATAAATTAAAATTCTCACTTTGTCTACTCGAGTTTCAATTGCTAGGGAACTGAAGAAGTGTTGGCTCTCAAACTTGGAAACTCGATGCGAATTTCTATTTCAACTACAAACAATTTGCAAGCTTAACAAAACTCATGTTCCTTCAATTAGATGGTGGAATCTTTGAAAATGAGGATTTCAAGAATGTTTTTTCAGAATTGAGATGGCTTTCTTGGGATAATTGTCCAACTGAATTTAAAGCAACCAACTTGTCTTTCGAAAATTTAAACGTCCTTATGCTTTCAAAATCTAATCACTGATGATTGGCATGGTGGCATGAACTCAAGGTATAGTGTCATTTCGTAATTTGATTTTGTCTTATTTACATCACATAATAGTTGTTTTACGAGTTTAAAGTAATTTGCAGGTAGCAAAGAATTTGAAAGTCCTCAATGCATAGAATGCCACCGGTTAACGAAGTCGCCGAACTTCTTTGATTTCCCACGTTAGAGAAAATTGTTTAAAATTTTGCACGATGTTGAGAGAGATATAGGTCCATTGGCACACTGGAGCACCTTACTTACCTGGAAATCACGAGTCTCTTCAATTTAGATCACTACCTAATCGATGGTGGTCTAAAGACTTTATCAGTTCTAAAGCTAAAATTGGAGAATCTAATTGAGTTGGCCTAGCTCAATTGGGAGTTTAGCGAATTTGAAGTATTTGTGCTTATGTGTCCTAGGTGAGAGAGCTTCCTAAATCAGTAGGAATTTAAGCTGTTAGTTGAGTTGGACATATCATATACAACAATCACCCAAAGTTACAAAATTTGTTACAAGTCTCAAGAGTTTAAAGGTCTTCAATTACCAATGACCCAGCTCAATCCATCTAGCAAAGGAAATTGAAATCTCAAAAGAATGAATAGAATGGAGTTAAAAACTAGTTATTTTATTGTATTGCTTCTTTTATTGCAAAAGATCAAATTTTGGCTATTTTTGCTACTTCATTAATATCATATTTTTGTTTCTTATGTTGAAGAAATAACACATCTTTAGACAATGTTAAGAAATTAGTAAAAAATTTGATGATATATGACATCTTTTCTACAAAACAAGTGGTATTAAGGAATAAAAAATAACTATAAATGTTTAATTAGATATTAAAATTACTGCTTTAAAGTTTATGTATTAAATTAATTTTTATGCAAAATATATAACAAAGTTGACATTGACACATTTTTTATTCTATGTTTACTTATACTTTTTCTAATAAGAACTTTAGCTAGCAAGGCTATTCATAAGGTGTATTTTGGTCTTTACTTTGTCCATGTCTTAACCTATGTTTGTTTGAATTTAGTTTTATGAAAATGTTGGATTTCATTTAGATTGCTATGGTTTGGATTGGTTCTAAAACTGAACCCAAATGCTAGTTCATGCTTCCCCATTTTGTAGAACTAGAACCGGACTCATGAAGGCCGGACCGATTCCTTGTTCTAAGAAATTGGCGGTTTTCACGATTCAGTTCCAATTTCACCAAAACAATGCAGTAATTTCTTTTTTAATTTGCTAATGCTAAAAAAAAAATAAACAATAAACCGAAATACGTAAATTTGTAAAAATTACACAGGTTGACCATTGCATGTAAATAGGATAAACCGTACCAACAACATACATTTAAAAATAACATAAGTTGCTCCATAATCTTGTACAAATTTTAATATTTTCAACTACTTCTTCAACATTTGTCAAATGTCATAAGATGCTTCATAATCTCGCGCATCCGAGTACAAGTAATATTATCAATTTGATGCTATAATGGAGAAAGTTTTGTTAGCTCAGTCATTGTATCATAATCATGTCCCAAGTAATAATAATAAAATACGTGTATATGGAATGATAATAACTATTTATTTTATTTTAGGGATATTTTTATTTTTTTAATTTATTTGACACGTGACAAATGTTTATTAGTTGGAACAAGATGATGACAACATTTTCAGGACAGCAGATATTTTTTCAGTATAAAGAAGACAAATTTCATCACAATACAAAAGTGCAATTTATCTTAATATATTCTGCTTTTACTTAAAGAATAATATATGTAAAATATCTATATATGCTAATTTCATGTAGAAGCACAGCTATGCTAATTTCATGTAGAAGCACAGTTATTTACATTCTTTGTATTTTCTCTTTTAGAAACTATATTATTCATGGGTCCGGTTCCAGTTCTCCAACCGTGAACCGTTTCAATTTTTTTTCCCCTTAAACGCACTTGTAGAAAAAAAAAAACACAAATAAATAAAAATGATACCAACATTTAAATCAGGTAAATTGCAGTAATCGTCTTGAATTGAATAATCATCACTTGTACTGCTTAGATCCGATCGATAGATATCATCGCGGGTTCGGATGAAGATTGACTTCGAAGATGACGGTTCGGATCTTAGCCACACAAGTGATGATATAGTCTTCTTGCAGAGTTTGTTCGAGGCCCATCATATTTGGAGTTACGAAATGACAGCATCTTATGGAATGCAAAGCAAACCGTCTGTTATTTGCTGGACTGAGGTTGTTTCATCATCGCTTGTTAAATGGTGCTGAAAGGGCCTCGATAAATAAGTTCAAATCAGAAATACCATGTATTTTATATTGATTTCATATCACTCTTTTGATATTAATCTAATGTCTGGGATTCTGATTATTTATGTTCTTAATCTCATGGCATGGATATAGATAAAAATTGATTGAGACTTTAGTATGAGCTCATGAATGCACGCTTTAGCTAATTTGATTCGGTGGAGAGACATCAAGTAGCTCTTAGTCACAGCAATGGGATTCTGTTTCATTTCCATCACTTCCTTATTCCATTGAAAGCAACTGGTAGTGTTAACTTAATTATTCTTTGATCTGAAATCTAACAATGACTTCTTCAAATAGTTATTGACAATTTTTCATAATAGCACAAATGCTGGGTTATATCGGACGCTTATCTTTCGAAATCCTAAAAGAATTTATTATTGGATTATAAATACCATCTTCTTATAACTTGTTATATATTCTCTTGGGTTTATTGCTTATGAACAATACTTACACGAAAATCATTTAAAATTTCAATCTTGTGGACCTCAAGAGTCATAACTTATGAGGAAGCAGTGGACCACTTGTCAAAATCATTTTCTAGAAATCAGATGGTGCTATAATTAGATCTTTAACCTGTTGTCATCATAAATTTTCTTTGGTGGATTCGTCACAACTGCTCGTTCATTAATTGGGGCCAACATAAACCAGTTCACATAATGAAAAACATTGTTGATTTGAGCTTCATCGAAAGAGCATAGAGTTGCGCTGTAGGAATTTACCACATGAACAAATATATCAAGACACTTGAATTCATTTTTTATTATTTTGATAGCTATTGAAAAGTCGGAAGTACTTTCAGTTTTGTAAAAGCTCAACTAATGACGAAAATTTGATCCATGGAAATTAACCCAAAGTTTTGGCAAAGACGATATCAATATGTCCTGCTGGTATCCCACGATCGGATTTCATTTGTTATCTCTGAGTACTTCTACACTTACTAAGGAATTAGGGCTAGGATTGGAGGCACTGAATTAAGTTCAATCCAACCTTATTGTGATGGCTTCCATCTAAAGCGAATCATGTCAAAAGTTAAAATTTTCTAACTCTTTTATAGTGCTTTCATAATTCTTCAGGTAAATATAAAATTTGATACTTAAATTTTGTTCAAAAATTTAATTGGTAACTAAATTTTAAAGTTGTTAACTGAATATTAACCAAACTTTCTATGGCTATTTTTGCTATCTCTTTAATGCATTGCTATATTTGCTGACTTGAAATAGACAACCTACAACATGTGGACAATAAATTCTTAGTGTTTTAGCATTGATGACAATATTTGCTATGAAAATGCTTAGTCTTGGAAGAGAATTCTCAAGAAAATCTCTAAAAGTTTGAAAGAAAGAAAGAAATATTAGAAAATCCCAAGAAGGTATAGCACATTGATTGTAAAGACCCGACCCTCTAAATCTCGAGATTTAGAGTACCAAGTCCCCAACCACATATAACATTTACACATTATATGTAAGGTTGTCCTAAAACTAACAAATTATGAAAATTGTTTGATCAAAACTACTAAAACTTTACAAGGAACTTTTAACAAAGCAAAATTGCTAATAAAAATAATCTATACATACATTCACATCATATATACACTGTTTAGTGTCAATACAAGATACTACAAAATTACAAGTTTTCTTAAAGCAAAAAGAACCCTAGGAAATCTTAAGGTCTTTACAACTTAGACTTATCTATCAAGCCTTCTATACAAAAACTTTTTCCTTTAACATAAACTCCTTCAAAAGTCCAGGGTGTTCGAGTCCTATTCATCCCACTCATTCATGAATTTCTCAAAGTCTAACCCGTAACCCAAATCATCATAAAACTCGTCTCCAGTACTTGCAAAGCAGTAAAAGTAAGCCAAAGGCCTAGTACACAATAACAAATACAAGAACAAGTTATCAAGCCAACTTAAATAAAATGAAATGTATCAATAGACAAGTGATTATTTTATTAAGTTTTCTTTCACAAAACAACAGGACGGTATTCAAACCCCGGAGTCACGCCTTGGGAATTTAGGGATCCTGAGTAATAGCAGCTGCTCGGGGGGTTGATATAAGCAGTCCGAATACTTATATCTCCTATATTTATTTCATAAAGAAAATAGCTTCATTTAGGGATCAAAAGTCGTTGCCCGACTCTACTTAAACTCAGTCCATAACATAAGCTTATTTCACAAGTTCCCATAAACTTTGAACTAAACTATAGTATTTCCCCCTAAGTTTAAGTAAACGTTACTCAGATACTATTCCCCCTATCGGCTACCCACTTAACCAAAAAGAATCGTTGTTGCATCATAGCGTACCATTTTATCATGGTAAAGTCATTGCATCATGACTTGGTTAAGCGCCTAACTAACATGTCATTGCATCATGACAGGTTTGCTGCTCCTCGGACCAGATTAAACAGCGTAATAGACATCCAGTTCATCAAAACATTAAGCCGAATCAAATTAAGTCAAATTAGGAATGCCTAGTCCTAGCCAACATCAAACAAGTTATTGCGTTCTTGAACCCGATAGTATATCACTGTAGTCACTCGGTGAAGAACTAATCAAAGAAGCTTTAACTAAAATAAGAATATCAAAATAATCAATAAATGAATATAGATTTCACATCCATATATATATATATATATCACAATCCTAGATTAATTATACAAGGAAATTCATTAAATTCTGCATAAATTTTTAATATTAAATCATGCATAAAACATGTTTATCTAGCTTATATATTCATTAGGAAATCATATATATGTAAAGATTGAAGATTGAAGAAGTTTGGATTTGAAAAACTCAGGGGATACGCTGCCTTCCAACGCTTGCAAAATTTGAATGAACGCTGGCAGCGTGGAAGTTTACGCCGGTAGCGTTTTACTCCGGCATTTAAATATTTGGTTCTGTTCCATAATGTATTCCATGTTTCACAGTTGAGGAAGTGTATATCAAATCCAGATACTGTTATTGATACAAATCAGCTAGAAATTCGACCTGATCTGACCATAGAGGAAAAGCCTATTAAGATTTTGGGGAGAATGGATAAAGTGTTAAGGAACAAGATAATCCCTATGGTAAAGGTTCAATGGAGTAACCAATCCGAGCACGAAGTAGTTTGGGAAGTTGAGAATATAATCAGACAAAAGTATCCCAAGTTATTTGAATCATGATTGAGGTAAGTTTCGGGGACGAAACTTCTTGAAGGAGGGAAGAGTGAAATAGCCATAATTTTTTTTAATATATATTAATGCATGCTAAATTGATAATTATATGTGTTTGAGTGGATTAGTTGTTTTGTAATGTTGGGTGTGTTATAACATATGTGATTAGATAATAAGCTATGGTAAATATATCTAGTTTATTCATGTTAGAAATTATCATGTTAGTGTTAATTGTTATTGTAATGAATTATATGTGTTGGATTTAAACTTGTTTTAGGCCTAAATTAGATACTACACTTAGCAGATTTTTTTTAGCCTCTCAAGCCCAAACTTAAGTTTAAATCAAAGCCCAAATAAGGCCCAAGCCTTCTCCAAATCTACCTCCTCAAAAGTCAACAACATTAAGATAGACATCAAAGTCTAATTGCACCATTAGACCATCCAAAACAGAACAAAGAAAAAGAAAATTCGTAACTCAAGAAGGCCAAAAATTTTCAAGACCCAAATCAAGTTTTCTTGGACTCAACACACCAAAAATCCTTCCCCAAGCCTTATATATACATTGAGGTAAGTTTATTTGATGTTTGAGATGCTTTATTTCCCTCTTAATTCATGAAATATGCACATGTGGTGTAATATAAGTAGTTGGTATGCTAAATTCTTTGGAATGTTCTAGAGTTGTTAGGAAAGCTTTAGAATGCTTGAGTTGTTGTAGATATGTTGTAGAAGGCTCTCATGTGGTTTGGAATTGAAGTGTTGAAGTATGATAAGTATTAAAATTGTTTGAAGTGTGCTAGGTTAGTGAAAGTTGATGAAGAAGTGTGATTCTTGTGAAGTAGTGTTTGAACTTGTTTGATGTTGAGGAGTGGAGATCACTCTTGTTTTATGTTGTTAAATGTATAAGAAGTGTTGTATGAAGTTTGTATAAGGTTTAGGACATGTTAGGAGTTGAGAAAAGTTGTTTTTTTTTTAAGTTAAAAGTGTTAAAGTTTGAAAAAATTCATAAAACTATCAAACGCTGGTGCAAACGGCCTCATTTGCAAGGGTGTTTGGAGCAAACGGCCTCACAAACGGCCCCGTTTGCAAGGGTGTTGCGCTCTCGGATCAAAATTTCATTTTCCTTGAGTGCAAACGGTCTCCCAAACTACCCCGTTTGCAAGGGTGTTGTGCTCTCGGATCAAAATTTCATTTTCCCTGAGTGCAAACGGTCTCCCAAACGGCCCTGTTTGCTGGGGCGTTTCGCTCTCAGATATTTTTCCCTATTGCGATGCTATTTTGTAAATTAGTCATAATTTTTTCGTCCGAAGTTCGATTGAGATGATTCAAATTGCGTTGGAAAGCTTAAAAAGAGATCTACAACTTTCATGTTTTAACTTCACAAATTTTAAAAGTAACAATGCTTAAATTTTAGTTCTTTTCAATTGATACACTTTCTAAACAAAGTTTAAAACTTATTATTGGTTGTTAAAGGTTCTCCTAAGCTTGATAAATGATCATTTAAGTATTTGTTGAGTATTGTATGATAATATATGATATCTAAATGCTATATGATGATGTTGTAATGATTTATTTGAATTTCTTTGGATGATTATACTTGAGATTTGACGAATATATATACTTGAACTAAGTGTGAGTTTGTAATTACTTCTTTTTACAGTGAGTGATCCCATTTCGGTTATTTTCATTGATTCTCGAGCTAGTATAGGTACGCAGTAACTTGCTTATATGCTTGTTAGGATAGGCATACTTAAATTTGATATAAGTTCTAAATGACTTAAGTATTGCTTGAACTACTTGTGTTTTTCACCGTTGAATCCGGTCCGAGGAGCGGTAACTTATCATGATGCAATGATATGTTAGTGTAGGCGCTTAGGCCAATAGTCATGATGCAATGACTAGGCTCGGCGGATAATCGATAGGAAATGTAGTAACTGAGCAACATTTACTTATTCTTGAAAAGAAGTAGTATAATTTAATTCAATGTTTATGGGAGCATGTGAATTAATTTATATTATGGATTGAGTTAAGTGAAGTTAAGCAATGCTATATAACCTATATGAGATTATTCTTTTCAGTGTAACGTTATTTAGGAGATATAGATATTCGGGCTATCTATATCAACCCCTTGAGCGTCGTGAGCGTTACTCAGGATCCCCAGAATCCCATGGCTTATCTCGGAGTTTGAATACTCCAATGATGATTTGATCAACGAATACTAAAGAAAGATAAATGAAACATTAATGTTGCATTGCATTAGTCTAGGTATGATTGTCACTACGCTTTTGGGTGTTGCTGCTGCGTACTGGGCCTTTGGCTCACTGTTGCTATTTTTCAGGTGATGATGACTGTTATGATGATATGGGTTATGGGGATTGGGAAAAATTTATGGATGGGGCGACTAGGAACCGAGTGCAAGATAGCAAGGAAGAAAGTTTTTGAACAAGTTGTTTGGTTTAAATATGTATTTTGTATTCTGAATAGAGGCTTGTTAGTTAAGCCTTGTTTGTATATAAAGACTTAAAGTCTAATTTTCCTATTTTGTAAAAACTTATGTAAGTTTTGTCGTGTCATGGGCTTGACACCAAGTTGTAAATTATTTCCTTAAATGTTCTATATGAATAGATTACTCAGGTGAGTAATCCTTTTGTAAAAAGTCTTGTATCATGTTGTAGTGGTTTTAAACAAACAATTCACATAAATTGTTAGATTTAGGACAACTTACGTATGATATGAAAATATAATACGTGGTTGGGACTTGACTTACTTATCATAGGATTAGTAGGTCGGGTCTTTACAAGGTCATCACTATATTATAATAAGACGAAATCATGGCATAAAAGGACTTTTAATGACTATCATCATACATGATCACACAATTTCAAATGTTGTAAACCTAAAACTCTAAAAAAATTTCATATATTCCTTATGATTATGGCATAATTATAGTTATATTATCAATGACAAGATCCTAATGTGATTCTACAAACAAGTACCTAACATGATTCGATTTTATCACAAAAAACAAGATCATTACCATATCAATGCAAAAAGATAGAACATCCAAAAACTATATCATGACAAATTAGATCCTAAAATTTCAACTTAATATTTTTAGAACAAGTTTATGAGACAATCATTCATTAACAAGGAAAAAAAATTTAATTATAATGACTATACTATCATGATTAAAGCTATTACTAATTTTACATATTTTGAATTTTTTTTTAAAGACACAATATATTCATAACAGATTTTGATATTACAATTATATACTAATTTTTCATTTTTTTATTTCTATTTTCCTATTTTTTAATATTATAATATTATTATTATTATTTATTATTATTATTATTATTATTATTATTATTATTATTATTGAAACTTACCTGTGCTGTGGAATCAGGGACGCGCGCGGCTTTCTGGGTTTTGACTATGGCAAGAGTTGCAGCGTGAAAACATGCCAAGTGCTGGGTTCACCATTCGAATGTGTTTCAAAACCATATTTTTCAGCAGGCTTCCATGCACTGATAATGATTGAACTGCCCCTTGCATTTTTTTGGTTGGAATTCGTGCAGGGCACTGGGACGGAGGCTAGTCAGGTCCGATGACGATGGGTTTTGGCAAAATTGACTTATGGGAATGGAAGTTCTCGACTTCCTGAGTATCAAATGCTTTTTTATTTTTCTTTTCTTTGTTTTTTAGTGTCCTCTTTTTCGTGTTCTTTTTCTTTCTATTTATAAAGCTAGGGTTTCATGTTTTATTTTGATTTTGATCCGAAAGAATCGAACTAAAACGGTTGTAATTTGCGATTAGCTGTCATTAGTGTTATAATGTTAACGTTCAAACACGTTGTGAGCGAAAAAAAATAGATTTTTGAGCTTTTTTCGAAAGTGTAAAAACGAATTTTTTTCCAAATTTTAAGTCCGGATTTGAAATAGTTATGGTTTATGAAAATATGCAAATTATATATCAAAATGAAGTACTCCGTGTCTAGTTTCAAAACACGCATTTGTTTTATAAAAAACGGGTTTGAAAATGGGTCAAAAATGGACATGAAAACACCCCATCGGGCCGCCAAAGGTAGGAGATGATGAACAGTAAATTTTTTTTTTAACAATTTTTGAAATTATATTATACTATATTAATTATATATAACATCCATTATATTTATTGCTATTAAATTGATTTATTTTTCTAATTTTCATTCATAGTTTTAACACTTATAATTTGCAAAAATTCAATTAATTTAATTATGTGTATACTAAGATTAGTACTTATTTTGACAAAAATAAATGTCAAAATAAGGTGTCTACAGTTTCCTTCTTTCCTTTCAACTAGTAACCTTTCTAGTCTTCCTATTATTTCTTCTAATTCCTTTTGAAGATCTAAGCTACGACTTAATTTATTGACCTTTTGATGAAGCTTAACCAGCAACTTAATTTATTGACCTTTTGATGAAGCTTAACCAGCAATGCTATAATTGTGTTGATTTGCCTAATTGTAGCCCTTATGACATTATTTACTGGTTATATATTTCCACAAAACCCTTTGGGTGGTTGTACAAACTCCTTTGTGTTTTTTAAGGCAAATATGTAGTCTTCATCTGCATCTAAGCCATCATGACTGGTCATCCTAAGAATGTCTTTTTTATTTCCTGTACCATTCTTTCTATTCCTTTTCCTAAATCAGCTAACTTTGTTGCTTCTTTCCTCAATTCCTTTATTACTAGATCCTGATTTCTTTTTACTTCCTCCTTTTGTGCTTGTTTTATAGCTTTTATATGTTATAACTCCTTTAACTTTCTTTCTATATCGACTTGTGTTTACTTTATGTAGTCAACCTTATCTATTATCTCCTTTACCTGTTTATCTTTTACTTTCATCCAATTTCCTAAAAAGTTGTGAGCTTTGTAAAGAGTGTCTAAATCCTTGTAAATAGATGTGCTAAAAGATATAATTAAGTCTACTATGCTATTTAACTGTTCGTGATCTGAATGCAATAGATGTGATGAATGCTTAAAATAACAAAGATGAGAAAAACTACTATTTTGTACTTGTATCCTATTATGCTCCTTGATTTCTAAATTTAACCAATCAAAATTCCTACTCATGAAGTTCTGTGCTAGGTAATATGCAATGATCTACTAACCTAATTTGACTTAACTGTTTTCCTAATCCATTTATGCCTTCTTTGTCCTTTAAATCTGTAAGATACATTTCAAAACCTTCCTTTAAATATATATATATATATATATAGCATATCCTTTGCTAAAAACTGGTGGATGTGTATAAACTCTTCTCCTACTTCCTTAACTTTTTCATTTAAGTCCGAAAGATTAACCTCCATTTCTAAACCTAAATGTCTAATATAACTCTCTACTTTTCTATGCTTAAAACTTCTAAATTATCTATTGCCTGCAGGAAATCATAAAGCTTCCTATCATAACTACTGCTTTCTATAATCCTATCAAAACTTGCACTAATCCTATCATGCTTATAACCAATCATTCATAATATTTTATCCTTTGAGTTATCCTTTCTTTATCTGTCACGACTCTAATATGGGGGCCTAGCAGGATTTATCTAAAGCCATCATATCACGTGTGCACCCGTAACATGATAACCGTCTTGTATGTCAGAGTGTACAAGACTCTATTTATTTATAAAATTTTATCATACAAATGATATAATATATTATAGTTTTTCAACTATGGAATTCGATTTTCCAATTTCCACCAAGATCGTAGAGAATCGGTATCCCCCACCAAATAGTGAAATTGGGTTTCCAAACTACAACATACAAAATTTAAAATTTATCTATTTTACATTCTAAGTTTCCATATCCTATATCTCTATCTTCAATAAAGTTTGTTGGAGAAGCTCTCTTCACACACTCCTAGCCCAATCCCAGCTAGTAATATTCCTGCACAAAAACTGTAGGGGGGTGAGCGAACCACGGGCTCAGTGAGTTCATTCCTCACTACTACCGGTCACGCAAGTTATCAAACATTAATTATACACTCATGCAAATCTATCTATACGCAATATGAATGCATACGTAATGAATGCAAGCAACACATCTATGGGGGTCCGGAACCATAGACGATGTAGATTTACCTGTCTACACTTCAGTTGTCTCCCATACTTACCCGCATGGGACACCTCGCCTTAACCGTACGAGGCTGCCTGGTGGTTGCGTCCATCCAGACTCACCCAATGCTTAACCGCCATTGGTAACAACAAATATTCCCCAACGTGTTCACGTGATTTACGCTGGTTCATATTTAAATATATATAATGCCAATTTAATGGTCATTCTTACAATCCATCACCAATCTATGGTGAATCGCACAAGTAGACCCTAACTCGGGTAACATTTACTGCCAAAAAGAACCATCACCTATAAAGGTGAATCCGACGGATAGACCCAAATTCAGGTAACATCTATCGCCAAGTGACCAGTGGACCCAAATTCAAGCCACATCCACTGTCACAACAATACTCGGAAATGTCCCATCTTTATCTCATAAACTCTTTTAGCACAAATTCTTCCTTTTTAAAGGATATAAAAACAACCTGGAATATTCCAAGTCGGATTTCTCGAAAATACATTTCGAAATACTTTTGATTTCAAAATTGGGACATTTCCTACAAGGGGATCAAGCACATGTGATGAGTATATCCAATTAGTTTAGTCGAATAATTATCTTTATCCATTTATGCAGGTGATCATGCGGATGATAACACTCACATCAATCAGTCATTCCATACAAGCAATACAATCAACATAACAACAAACAGTAGCAATCACAAGCAAATAGTAGATCATCAGAATTCCCTCACCTGTGGTCCTCGCTAAGTTACTGGCAGTCCGGAATTGATCTATTTTCCTATGAAAGGAAATAACAGAAATTTATTATTGAATTATTTCTGTAAGAGAAGTTTTCCTATAATTTAAAGGTGTTGATCTCTATCGTCGGATACTAGATTTAGTCCGTTATATTCATTACTATATCGTTAAACGATTTAATTGAATCCTCATAGGTATCTAATTATTCTGTATCGGTATTCAATACAGTTTTTATTAATGTTTTAATTTCTATAGTAAAGAATATTTGTTTGTATTTTGTTTCTCTTGATATTTATATTATTAATTAAGGAGTTTGTCTTTTCCTTAAGTCTTACTATATTTAGTAAAAGATTTTTATTTAATAATTCTTTGCCTGTCAACCTTATCTGTCTCTTAAGTTAGTATTTTTATTTATTTAAGGGTATGTTCTAGTATTTGTATCTTTCAAAAATTACAAAAAAATTGTATTTAGATATATCAATTTTCTATTATACTTCAGTTTCATTCTTATTGTAAAACAGGCTAAGTTTAATACTACAATATTATTAGTAATATTAGTTTTGAAACGTTAATATCAATATTAGTAGTAATACAAGTATAATAATAGCAACTATCTTCATGTTATTAGTAAATAATAACATTAGTGACAAAATAATAATAGAATTATTGTTAATATAAATATAATGACCTTAATGTAAAAATAATAGTTTTGATAATTCTGATGAAAGTATCAATAATACGGAATACTATAAACAGTAGTAATAATAATGATGATAATCATAACTATAGAAATAACAGTAACATTAATATTGGTTTTAAGAGTAAAAACTAAGTAAATTTCTATTTGTGGTTTCTTATTTGTTTTAAATTCGATTTCGTTGTATAAATAGTCGATTTGATAGTACCCGAGGAGTACTTTCTAGTAGAAAAATTATTTTTCAAGAAAAGAGATTTGTACAATTTTTAAATTTATGAAACACATGCATAGATTTCAAGTGAATCCTAACAATTGTAGTCAAAACTTGTTTTGATCATATCTAACTCATTTCTAATCCGTTTTTGATGAATAAATAGTCGTTTTCATAGTATTTTCCGAGTACAATCCATTAATGGTCTTAGTTTTATCAAACAAAGTCATTAAGGGGACGAAAAAGATAAGAACAGCCCGTTCTATTCGTGTAATTCTGGCAGCTTGACTCCGTTTTTGTTTTTGCAATATCTAATTCGTTTCTTATCCATTTTTAACAAATAAATAGTCGATTTCATAGGATTTTTCGTGTTCTTTCCATTGATGAGGTCTTTTTTGGTTTATAACCAACACATCAATACAGTTTATTTATTCTTTCCAACGGTCTACATGAGTTATTTGAAGCTTAATTTATCTTGTTGTAGTTTAAGTGTAGTTTTGGTTCTTCCTTTCTCAGATTTGAATTTCTACACTTATAAATCTTCAAGTTGATGTGTTTATATATTAAATAGTCTAAATAACATAAATATACTATTGGATTAATCTTGATAAATTTATAAGACAATTTCTTCAAAGCAACATAACGAATATTGAACTTGTCGTAATTCTTACCTTGTTTGGACCATAGATGGGGTTTGAATCCTCCTTGTTGATAAAATATGATCTAAAGAGGAAGTTAAAAAGATGAGTAACTAAGGAAAAAAAATTATTCTAGCTAACTAGCATGTCTATTCATTCTATTTTCTTACCTTTTTGAACTTAAATTCGAACTTTGGATCTATGGTAAACCAAGGCTATTTAACTTGGTCTTTGATGTTGTTTTAAAGAGGGGATTGATGTTTTTGGATGTGGTTGGTGCTTGGATAGGATATATGAAGTAGGGTAAGGTTTATTTTTGCTTTAGAACTCCTCAAAGGTTGTCTAGATGGATGAATATGTAAGGTGAAGATGGCTGGTTGCAACTCTTTTTCTACCCACAATTTCAACTTGTTTTTGGAAAGAATTGGAGCTACTTTTGTGTCTAACTTAAGGCTATATATATATACTAAGGTTAGGCTAAGTTTAGGAGGATAAAGAGAGTGTTTTGGGCTTGAAAAACTTGCAAATTGCAGCTGGGATTTTTAGATACGATTTTGGCTGTTTTGAATGACGATTTTTGAATTTATTTTGACAGATTTGTGGTTGATTTTTGAGGGCATTAATTGTGTTTGTTTGATAGTTAATTAAGGTTGTTTATGTGTTGTAAAATAGAGGCTCCATTTGCAAGAAAATCGGGTCAAAAGTCGTGTGAAATGAGAGATCAATTTCCAACTTTGCTGCTGTAGTTTATTTGTTGATTTCCCTCCTTGGTTTGCATGGATTTTTGTTCAGATTCTATTATTGTTTTCTAGCTAATAAATGGTGTTTGAAGTGTCCATATAGAGGCCTACTATTGGTGGTTGTTTGGTCAAAAATCTCAACTCAAGCTAAGCCTATATTTTTGTCAAAACCTAAGCTGGAACGTGTGTGTGTATGTTGCTGTTTTGTTTTGAATTGTCCTTTGCTTCAGCTGCTAGTTTGGGATTTTCAAGATAGATTTGGGGTTATTTTGGTTGATTATTTGAGCTGTAATTCTTGGCATTTAATGTTGATTACATGTGGTTTATTTTGGTTGGATTGTATGTCATTTTCGTTTGAAATTAAGAACTCAAATTCGGATGAAAGTTGGGTATGAATCAGCCGAAAGTTGCTCTGTTTTATGTGCTCTGTTTTTCAACCGAGAGCTATGTGTGTGGAGGTGTGTGCGTGTGGAATGCAACTGGACGTGTGGGCTGCTGTGCGTGGGAGTTTGTTTGCTCGATCTCTGCTGCTTCCTCTTATGCATGGATGTACTGCAGCTGTCTCCAGCTTTCCATTTCCAGCGTGAAGCCCACTCGTGATTTTCAATTCCAGTAGCTGTCCCGTGTCCTCTGCTGCAGTTGTTTTCTATTCAACGTGGAGGCTATGTCCCATTTGTAATTCCAGCCATGGTACACCTTCCAGCATGAAGAAAATATTTAACCCGTGTCATTCGTTGGTCCATTTATTTTGCAGCAAGTCGACTTCTCCTGCTTCTTGCGTGGTAGAATTCCCATACAAGTCCACTGTTTTACGTAAAGTATTTTCCAATGTGATGGCTTGTTCGTGACTCCAACTTCTGCTTTGTTCGATTTTTCTTTTTTTTTATTTATTTAATGATTAATTAATTAGTTAACTTAAATATTCTAACAAAGATTAATTTATAAACGTATATTTATAACTATTACATATACGTTTTATTTAGATAAAATTATCTAAGTTACTACAGAAACCCTAAGTTGCTTATACGTACAAACTTTTAGTTTCGAGTTTACACAATTAATCAATTTTATTATTTTAACTTACTCAATTACATTTTTCAATTTCAATAGATTAATTTAGGAACTAAGTCTTAATAAATTTAGAATTTCCTAACAAGTATAACAGCGAGTTTAAAATTTTAATATTAGATCTAGATTAATATTTGTTGATCGGTATTGATATATATGATGTATATATAATCTTAGTATTTCCTCTTTGAGTTATTATTCTGTACCGATAAGCTATATTATTAAACTGTATCTTATCAGTTTTGAAACTTAGAGATACTTCTAATTATATCGTGAATTATCAGTTCAAGATACGAAATCTCATTTTTTTTGTATCTATTAAAATTAAGGAAATTTTTATTCGGGTTTTTCAAGCTATGAATGAGCGTATTATAATTCATAGATCTATTCTAAGATTTTTGTTGAATCACATATCTTATTTTAGTTTCACCTTTGCTAATTAGCTTATTTTCTAGTTATGAAAATTATTAAAGGTTATGTTGACAATTCCATATTTCAATTTTTAAAAAATCTATAAATCTTTTAATTAGAGTGTTAGTGTAATTTAAATATTTATTTAAGATCTAGATTCTTAGATATTGATTTATTTTACCAAACATTATATTTTACTGTATAGAAGTTATTCCTACTAATTCGTTAATAACAACATATTCTATCTAGGCTACTTAATAGTGCTAAAATAGTTTAAACACCATTACTTCATTATTTAACTAGCATATGATTTGTTTCCTAAGTATTAAACTTAAGGAAAAATAATTCAGGGATTTATATTATTGATTAATTTGTTGTTGTTTTATAAATTATTTGAGATTATAAAAGTTACAGTTTTGTATTTCGAAAAAAAAATTATGAGTAAAGATTTTAATCTTTCTAACTATCATCGAATTCATTCATACTTTAACATTTTTAAATCGAGAAAAATTTGGAGTGATTTTTACTACTTGTTCCAAATATTTTATATAATTCTATATTACATTTTTAGTATTGGTAAAAATTAGATTACGTAAAATTTGGGGGATTACATTATCCTTTTCAATTTGGTCTATAATCCAAAGAGTCGTTTTATGATGCTTTAAAAGTTCTTTTTCTTCAGATTCTGTATGAAATTTTCCCTTTTCCAAAGCCTTTTCAATTCCTTTTATATCCTTTTTCCAAAATTCTAATCTTCCTTGTTCTGCCTTTATGTGATCCTTTAAACTTTTTATCCTTTGGTTTTTATCTTTTATATATTCAACAAAATTATGCATCACACCATCATGCTACTTACCAATCCTTTATAATATCTTATAAGTTCGTTATAACCTATTATCTCTTTTTCTCTTATGTAAATTATGTCTAGAATATATCTAAATTATGAATATATAGTTGGTTTTATTATATTTCCTTTTAATCGTGGTTCTAATTCTTTCCTTTGTTTGTTAACCCTTTCTAAATCCTTTTTTATAACCTTCACAAGATTCTTATACCTTTTTATTGTGTTCTTATATCTTTTAATATATTCTATATATCTATGTTTCATAATCTTCAAACATCAAATGTTTTATAGAATTTATTAATAGATCTATTATATCACATATTATATCTACTATATCAAAGACTACAGCTATTATAAAAAGATACCAAATAATAGTAAAATTTAAGAACATATCATCCTGTGAACCTTATTATATTATCTTCGCAAAATTTTATTCTGGGCCTTATTTCTTTAATAAAATTATAATTAATATGTAAATTACTGTATATCTTTGTTGTTTATATGGTGCTTATAAAATTCCTGTACCTTGGAGTTGGATCCTCAAAATGTAACTCCAACAGACTTTCAAGCTGTTCTATGTATCCTTTTGTTCTCCTTATAATATCCCTTAGCCTTTTAATTTCCTTTCCTTGTTCCTTTATGTATTCCTTTATAAACAACATTCATATAAACTATTCTTAATCAAACATATTATTTAAAATTTCTTTAACAGAATATGTTTCTTCTATAACATAAATATAAGTACAAAAGTCATAAAATATAAGCTGAACAATCATTAAAATTAAACAGTACGTATTAAACAACCAAATATAAACAGATAAAGCTAAGTAAAAATAGTAAAGAAAATAAACAACTAATATTGAACAATAAAATCAAACAAGACAAAGATTTAAATTTAAACAGAATATAAGAACATAATATAATAAAGCTGGACAGTGATGATAATAAAGTAGTAACAAAACTGAAAATCATATACATTAAAGTTAGATATTAAAGTGAAACTGATAAACAAAGTTTTTAAGATATAAAGATAACATGGCTCTGATACCAAAATAAGGATCTTTGTGCCACAAGAAAAGACTTCATGGTAGGGGTAAACAATTAAAACGATGATAGTTAATTAATGAAGCAATGTTTTCTTTAGAAAATAAACCTTATATTTACGCCATAATCCACAAGGCCAAATCACGGCAAACTCTGCCTCAAACTACTTCATCAAAGGGTTTTTAGACTAACCTTTTGATATAATTTCTAAACAAACCAGAGCCTTTGCTATTAAGTATATATATATAATATATATATATATGATCATAAAACCCTCTTATAGGTCTTGTCGGCCAAAAAAAACCTATGGTTTTGAGGGAAAGGGAAAAAAAAAAAAAGAACTATGGTCTTGGTCTACTTGATGATATCCAGGATGGAGCTACTGATGTTGTCATGTTGATGTGTGGCCATGGGCAATGGGTTGGGCTTGCTGTACACGTCTTGTAGTCTTACTCTTGGCGTGGAAATTGATTAGGCAAGAATAAAGTCACCCTCCTCTTGTTTATTTGTCAGCAAGATATTGGATATCTGACATGGACAACCTTTTTTATTTATGCGATAGAGAAAACTCACATGAGTGCTAATAAAATGTTTTAATTGATTATTTATATAGAACGATGCTCTAATACTTTTTATCTATACTATTAAAGTAAAAGTACTTATTTTAACATTTTTAGTATAAATATTTTTAATATAATGTCTTTAGCATATGGACGTAAAATATTTTTGATATCCTTGAAATCATGAAATTAAATAGGGTTTGAATAAAATAAAATAGGAATTGAATGACATAGCTTTTTTTTTTTTCTTTTTTTTAACGTCTAGGCTTAAAATATCTTTCGTATCCCTGATATCATGAAATTAAATAGGATTTGAATAAACATAATCTTTTTCTTTTTTAGCCTAAGCAAGTATCTTTTTATACTGATCTAGTAGGTGCCTTTAGTATGAATATTTTTAGTATGAATATTTTTAGTGTAAATATTTTAAATATTGTAACTGCATGACAATTACTCAACATGGAGAAGTTACTATGGAAAATATAATTGTAATTATGATTTGTAATTAATTTCATAATTTCCAGGACTAATTAAGGTTGTCATCTTCCAACCTGTCAAAATAATATATTTATTGAATTTATATATGTTGGGTAATTTAATTTATACACGCATCGCGGGTGCATTGTTTGCTTATATATACTTATCCAAATCTCGTGTTGGGTTTTATTTAAAATATATACAAATTTATAAAAATAATAAGTTTACTTAAAATAGTCCGTGCACACAAGAATGTCTAGAGAATTATGTAATTGCTAAAATACATACAGTAATTAAAATATTAACATTTTTTAGTATGATCATAACTAGATATGAATCTAAATCATTAAATGATCAATGAGACTAGTCCATCAGAATTAATGATAAAATTGAAAATGATCTTATAAAGGATTACCATCACCACTGTGTCAATAATCTTATAATTTAGTGATATCTAGTCTAGGTTATCATTCTTAATGTACTGAGTTCAACGCATGTTGTAATGGTCCTATGTAATCATGTTATGATAGCTCTTATGGAAAAAGAAAAAAGAAAAAAAGAAAGAAAGATAACCACTACATATGGTTTGATGTTTGACTATTCATAAGTCCTTACTTTATACACAAACACATTCAACTCTGACAATGACTAGTCATCTATGATCAACGTATATAAATTATTGCTCCAAGAGCAATAATTCCATCATAGATGAAGACCATAAGTGCAACTTGCAAAACATAAACATATATCATATATATGTGTGTATATATATTCCTTTTATAATTGAATGCATTATATATATATATATATATATCTAATTATTTCGTTTTATATTAAGTTATGTAAAACGTAAAAATATATTTGAAATAAAATCGTAAAGCCAAGTGTGAACCCAGGTTTTATGTTTGGGTGTATTTTTGAAAGGTGGAGACATGCTATTCTAGATTGGGGTGTTTATAGATTGATTAACCGGTCCGTTATCCTATTTTTTGAATCTAATCATAATGATCGTTTTTTTAATATCCCCGTCTTAACGATTAACCATTTTATCGATTAATTTATTCAGTTTTTAGTTTTTAACCATTTAATGTAATGGTTTCAATAAATTAAATCAGTGAATTTAACAAACCTTATTTTTTAGCCTATATCATAGAGTTTTTTTTTTTAATTATATATATATCATAAAAGCTAAAAAAAAAAGAAAATCAAATTGAGGAAAAGAGGAAAAACAAACTTTGGATGTATCATTATTAATAAAATAAAATCAAATTAATTACCATGTTAACTCCATCAAACATAGGACAATAGTATTTTAATCAAAATCCAATAAATATTAACATAGATAAATTATATGTATATGTAAATCATATGTATATATATATTTTAAAAAATAATTATATGTATATGTAAATTATATATATAATATATTTATAAATATTGAAACGGTTAACCGTTAACCATCAATCTTTTATGGTTACAAACCGAAACCGAAACCGAAACCAAATACAGAAAACCATAATCTTAAACCGAAACTAACGGATCAATTAATCATATTTTTCGGATTGGTTTTTCGTTTCATCGATTTTTTTCACACCCCTAATTCTAGAATCAATAACTCCACGTCTAAGTGGGAGAATGTGACTTCGCTCCAACTTTTGCTATTGGTCTTGTTTATAATAGAGAAGTTTTAATTTTTCTTTTCCCAACTTGCGCTTCTGGTCTTGGTCTATGATGGAGTTATTTTATATAATACTAGTAATTGTTAGGAGTATGATCCAGTCAACTGTGTTTGTGGTATAAAATCAGGAGCAATGGATAATTAAACAAGAAAACACTAATGGTGATGATTTTTTCTTTTACTAAGAGGATCGTGTTTCTTTTTAAATATCCCTCGTCACTATCTGTACTTCCATTTTTCCAATCAGAACCAATCAAAGGAGTTATCAGTAAATATGCTAGCTATACTTAATAGGCACCTTTCTTGTGTTTCTTCGTTCTTGGCAACCAGCAAGCGAAAAATGATGGCAGATGAGGCAGGAACATTGAGTGCTGAAGCAACAACTACCACAAGACCTTCGAGCAGGGACGCAGAGGTGTTCCTAAATTTCGAAGGATATGACAGCTATTGTGCAGTAGCTGATTTTATCTATGATGCATTGGTTCTTGGCGCAGGAGTACGGTATTCAATAATGTTGATGGAAGAAGCATTAAGCAAGGGGAAGTCGTTGAAGGAGAAATAATAGAAGCCATCACCAACTCGAATATCTACATCCCCATTTTCTCCAAGAACTATGCATCCTGCGGGTGGTGCCTCCGTGAGCTAGAAAAAATAATGGAGTGCTTCGAAGTTTCTCAGAAGCAGGGGGAGAAGAAAACAATTTTACCCATCTTCTATGATGTTGATGTAAGCACTGATATCAAGCTTAAATTAGAAGTGTACACCACTTCTCTGCAGAAGCACAAGGATGAGCTCGGCGAAGATGTTGTAAAACCATGGAGATTGCTCTCCAGAAGGCCACTGGAATCAAGGGATGGGACATAAATAGTTATGGGTAATGTTCTTATATGTTTCACCTAGTAATTGATCTTGAACTTAAAAGAGTTCTACGATTATCTAATCTTTGTAATCAACAATTTTTTTTATACAATTATTTTGAGTTCAATGTATTTCAAGTTTTAAAAGACAATCTAGACCAAGCCTCGTACATGCTTAACAAGTGTCGACTTCTTTTAAAAAGATCAAATAAGGTTTTTGGCTTTCGAGACATTGTGTAATAGCAGATGGATTCAAGGAGTAATAATTATTATGTAATAAATATAATTGCTTACATCATATATATTAAATCTAAATTTTTAGATCAAATGGGGATTGTATTATATAATAAATATAATAGTTTGCACTATATGTATTAAGTTTAAGTTTTTGGATCATCTAAGCACCCATCATGATATGGATAACTAATGATTTAGAGTGGTAAAATGGATTGGGAGAAGTTATATAGATTCTCACGTGATAGATATTTTAATGGGTAAATGATAAACTAAAAGATCCACAAATGAATTATATAAACTATAAACCATGTAATAAACTACTGCTTCTTCTAGGAAATAAACAAGCAATACTACTGCTTTTGCAGTGCTAGCGTTGATGAGGTGGTTGCAATTTTGTTTTTGTTAGGCTTGCTAGGCTTACCAGAGTTATAGTAGAAGAAGTTTGCTGTAAATTACAAGCGAGAAGTGATTTAAATAAGCAGGGAGGTTCACTTGAGAAGCTTAGGAAAGATGTTCATAAAAATGAGGCTGAAGCAGCGACAAATAGAAAACCTTCGAGTAGGAAATTGAAGGTGTTCCTCAATTTCCGAGGACCTGACAGTCGTTTTACAGTTGCTAATGTTCTCTGTGATGCATTGAACCGTGCTGGAATTCAAGTGTTTTACGACGATGGAAGTAAAGGGGAAGTCACTAAAGAAGAGCTAAAGGAAGGCATCATCAACGCCAAAATCTACATCCCCATCTTCTCGAAGGACTATGCGGCTAGCAAGTGGTGCCTCTATGAACTAGAAAAAATAATGGAGTGTTGGGAAGCTTCACAGGAGCAGGAGGAGAAGAAAACAATTTTACCCATCCTTTATGGTGTCGATTTTAAGGATGTCGGACTACAAACTGAAGCGTACACCAATGCCCTACAAAAGCACAAGGATGTGTTAGGTGAAGATGTGGTAAAGTCGTGGGAGATTGCACTTCAGAAGGCTGCAAAAATCAAGGCATGGGACATACGTAATCATGGGTAATAATGCTCTTATCTGTTTCACTTAGCAATCGATCTTGCTTTCTTAGGTATTAAGTTCTCGGAAGAAGCATAAATTTAATCTTCAACATTATCTTGTGTTATCTTAGCATTCGTTTTTAATTTATTATTGGGAAAATATCAAATTTGGTATTTAAACTTTATGAAAATTCAATCTAGTATACTTGAACTTTGAATTGGTTAATTTTACAGTCAATCAAATTTCTCATAACTATTTTTGCTATTTTTCATTTGTGATGTGGAAGAGACGGTCAATTAAATGTTAGATGCTGATAGGAAGGTAGTAAAAATATAATAATGGCTACTTCTTTTAGGTCGATAAATAGAATAAATAGTATTAAAGAGGTAGAGAAAATAGCTATAAGATGTTTAATTGAGTATTAAATTGACTACTTCAAATTATACGGATTAAATTGAAATTTCATGCAAACTACTAATACCAAAGTTGACATTTACCATTTATTATTCGAGTCTTAAATTCTTTTCTTATTGAAAAAAAAAAAGTGCTTCGACCATGTTTGATTAAAGTCTCGTTCAAGTCGTTCAAGCTTAACATCCATCCATGCGAAGTCGTTAAGCGCAGTCCATTGATGCGTTGGCCATAGGTTTTAATGCAATGGAGACTTCCATCATTTGGATGGTCGTAGAATAAACCATAGCTTCATCTAGGCAAACAAATAAACACTAGGTGCTTCTTCAATGCAATTTGTTCAGATGATTATAATTTTGTTTTGTTTAGGCTTCCTGGGCT
Source organism: Combretum micranthum (assembly GCA_024138025.1). NCBI lineage: Eukaryota > Viridiplantae > Streptophyta > Magnoliopsida > Myrtales > Combretaceae > Combretum > Combretum micranthum. Next base: position 273,950 of record JAMXBD010001725.1, on the reverse strand, counting down.
TGCGAAACTCATAGTGGAAAGTGTGTTGCAAACTATAGACAAGAAGTGATCCGGAGAAGATGGCTATGGAACTCGCACCATCCCCCTAGTTCAATTCGCATAGCAAAGTGTGTTATTGAGATCTTAAAAGATAAGTAACATTGCTTCTGTTCTCGCAGTTTTTGTTGTCTCCTTTGATCTTTTTATTCCTTACTGCAAGACTATTTGTAAGGGTATTTTTGTGTATAAGTTTTTCTGCATCATATGTTTTACCTTTCCTTATACTTTTTTTTTTTTTTTTGCTCCTGATATAAGTTGTCTAGAATTTTTTCCCCTTGTCTAGATATGTTAGTGAAACATTCCTAATGAATGTCAAGTTTAAGTATTAATGTGTCTGTTAATTAGTGAAAATATGAGAGATTTTGATATTAGATTTGTAATTGAATTTAGATGATTTAACTAAATAGTCTTAGTGAACTATATAGTATAGATAAATAAGTTAACGTAATTGAATTACATCTCATAATTTTCTAAAATCTATTCCGATATCTAATTGATCATATCCATGTCATTTTTCACTTTGGCCAAAAACTCCCCTAACTCTACATATTTAGACACATCTAAAATCAATAGGAAATTACACACTCTTACTTTCACTTTCACTTTGAACTCCCAAAAACTCAACAAACCCATTCCTTTTTCAATCACCATTATAACTCAATCCTACAACATTATCTCATTCTTATGCCCAATAGAACTCTTATTTAATCTATTTTTTCTTTTAAATAATGAGGTACTAACTGAAGTGGAATTAGGGCTTAAGCATTTGAAGTTTCATCAAAATTTCATCGAGTAAGGGAATTCATTAATTTCTTCTAATACGAATAAGTTGTTAATTTAATTGTTTGTGATTGTATGACTAGTGCCAAAGTGATGATTAGGGGCTATTAGTTTTATTATTTATGGATCATTTTAGTATCATTTTTCTATTGCTTTCGAACAGATGTTTGTTAAAACAATTGATACCGATGAAAAACCAACAATTTTATTCATAAATTGACCAAACAGAACCGATACATATATGATACAGATAAATTATAAATATTGATTTGATACAGATGAAAAACCGACAATCTAGATACTAAATTGCATTTTTTTTATATAAATTATTTATTGAATATATAAGTGCCAAAGTAATATATGTGTATTAGTGGATATGATTTTTGAATTTACAAATTGTGATGAATATGAAGAAATTTTGTACCGGTTCTCTCTAAAAGGTGTATATGGCATTGAAATTGATTTATTCTTTTTATTATTTTACGAAAAATGTGCTTTAGTATAATAATAATAATAATAATAACAACAACTTGTATATGCATGAGGATGAATTTTATGGGTAACGACGATGATTAAATTGACGATGCTGGTATCAAAACTCACGATGCCGATTTGACGGATAGATATTGGCTGTATGTATACGAATTTGGTTAAACCCAAGAAATAATTAATTGAATATAAAAACAATTAAGTTAATGCTCCTTAACGATTGCTTTGATGAGATTCTTTCCTCAATGTTGTTTGGTCCGTCGGTCCAATTGCTATTTCATTAATCAATATAATATGCCGGTTTGATTTTTTTCTAGTTGTCAAATAATATATGAATGTGTTGTGTGATTTGATGAAATTTCATGTACGTACTACGGGTCCAATATATTACTAAATATATATTACAATGAACTAAAATTAATACATATATATGTTTATATATGAACTAAAATGAAAGTTGATGTCCGGATTGATAAATTATTGAGTATCGGTGCCGCGAATATATGTACATACACGTCTAGGAATTGAATTGCGATTGGTTAAATCGAAGACATGTGCGCATAATTTAGATTAGTATATACATACATATATATATATATATATTCCGTGATGCATATATAATTCTTATGTAGTATGCTAAGCTAGAACTATATTGAATTTTTAGAAGGTTCATTTAATAGAAAAAAAAAATATAATAAAAATAAGAATAAAAGGGTTATTATTATAATAAAAAGTAATAGTAAGAAAGAAATAAATAAATAAAAGAGAATGTGATATTTTGTGAACTAATTATTTCTTCATTGCGGAGCACACCATTACAATTACATTTAATATTTAAATAAACTAAACTGGATGTATACACATATGGTGAATGGAATGTTGCCATCTCCCTGTCTTGCTGAATAAGCCTTAATTCATATTTGGTTTTAATGGTGATGCAGTTATTTGAAAAATCGGAATTAAATACGATGGGCTTAAAAATTTTAAAATTGACTCGTTAGTTAAATCCATGCTTAGAATAAATATTTGAACTTTTAAATTATAGGATGGGCGTAAACACTAACTTAAGTCCAATTGGATAAATAAACTTAAACGAACCTTAATTCAATCTTTATGGGCTTAGTAAATTCGATAAATAAACTTAATTCTACCTGGCTAAATAAACTTGAATCATTGGATTGGTGCTTCAGTTTGGTTCGGTGGGCTTCATGTTTTGAACCGCCCTTGGGCAGGTTCGACCTATGAGTAAATTATTATTATTATTATTACTTCATCAAGAGAACCGGGCTTGGGGTTGTGGGCTCGTTCGGATGATTCTCTAGTCGATCTGTCATGGGTTCCGTCCGTGGGCTTAGGAGGTTTGAGTCAGCCTTGGCTTAAGCCGATAGGGCCCTTTTTCTCTTGATTACAGTTTGTTTTATTTCTTTTGTCAATTTTACTATTCGATCCTAATTAATTTTAAGTCTATTATGATGTCATTATTCTTTTTTTTGGGCCGCTATGATGCCATTATTCATTTATCTCTATTTCCTCTTATTTAGTTTAGGCCCAGTTTTTTATCTATTTATTCTCTTGTCCAATTTAAATTTCTCTAAAATGAGTGAGCTGAACCTTTATTTGATAATACTAATAATAACAATTTAAGTGGGCCTTGTCTTGAAATTTATGTGTATATATATTTTTTAATTTTCTTTTCTAAAACGTTTTAGGCGCAGCGCACTATTGGATTGTATTTCATTGAAGATTTAAAATACTCATTTACTCAAAATTGCATTGGGCTTTTTAATACATAATTCATTAGCCCTGCTAGGGCCTTTAAATTACCTTATATGGGCTAAGCCCAACATCTTACCAAATTTGGGACTTGAATTTTTTACAAAATGCTATATAGTATCTAAATTTTGAAGTATTAAATTTAATACCTAATTAGACCTTTTTGTAACTTTTTTTACTACATGTTTAATACCATTTATTTTGTTTGCTGATATAAAATAGATTGTTTATCATTGTATTTTTACTACTTCTTTTAACGCCATCTATCATCAATAGAATATCTCTTCCATGTTAGGAAACATAGCAAACTATGTTACCGAAGTAATAAAAGTAGTCATGAAAAATTCAATTGGATACCAAATTAATCAATTCAAAATTTATGTACCAAATTGAATTTTCATATAAAGTTTGGTTATTAAATTGACATTTTCCCTTTTGTAAACTTCAAGCCTAACATTATAAAATTGGTCCATTTGTTTACATTTTACTAACATGAGTGTCCTATATACCTTAACTATCAATTAATCTCATTAAAATAGAAGAATACACGAATTTTGCTTATTGTAAACATGCTGGGAAAATAAGAAAGTTCTTAGGAGTTAAGAATAATCCATTGACATTATGCTTATTCATCCAATTGTCAAAACAACTTCGCCAAACCAAAATATATGCACAATTGATCAGTTTATTCATTTTTTATTCATCAGAGCAGAACATTTCATCACTGTTACATTATCAAAATAAATTTTTCGCGGTGATATGTACATGCATTTGCGGCGCATGCTGAAAAGAAATGTCCTCCTTCAAATTTTGCTGAATCATGTCATTTATTATGTCAACCTTATTTCATTTCTAAATCAACTTGTATTTAGTTCATGTTTTCCTGAACTCCATGTGGCACACGCCTTGCTATGCTTAAGAGCCAGATATTCTCTTTCCCATGATGATGCTTGTGATGGAATGTGGTTGCCATTTGGTTAGTTTTTTTTTTTTTTCTTAAGGGTCATTTCATTCCCTGGATGCAAGGATAGCATATCTTGATAGTCTTTTTACTTGAGTTAACTGTGTAGGTGGACTCGGCTAAAAGTGTATTCCATGTCGTGTTTGAAGAGACTGGAGATCAAGCTCAAGCAATTTGCAAATATTGAGATGTTATTGATGAAACAATGCGATCACGTGGAAAGGAAGGCAGAGAATAGTCGTAGAATGAGCACATTTTTTTTAACCAAGTTGGACTGCCGGGTTTTCGGTTTAGGACCTGATAGGTCTGTTGGTTTTAGACAAACAAGCTGGCCTAATCCACTAGAGCTGTTTCCAATTTGAGAACCGTTGGTAATAGTTTGGGTGGTTTCAGATTCATAACCGATCCGTGGTGTCTATATGTTTCATTATTTTTTTTTAATCATTTTGACATCTTATTTTTGTCATTTTAAATATATTTGTCAAGAAAGATTAAATAAATTAAATATATATAATATATAAATTAAAAATAAATGCAAATTAAATCAAATACAAATAATATATATATATATATATATATAAATCAAACAATCCAAACAAATCCATATAAAAATGTCTATCACATCAAAAGAGAATCTAGAATCTAGAATCTAGAATCTTATTAGGATATTGATATAACGACTAAAACTTGTTAACGGTTTTGAGATTAATAATAATAATAATGGTTGTTTATGAATTCAGTGAAAGCCGGATTAATGAATCAACAAGGTGAAAAAGAAATTAAAGATCAATATTTTATTGCAAAAAGTTAGAGCAAAACACTCCGGAAAAACCAATTGGCACTGGAAGGACCTCAAACTGATATATGGATTGGATCGCGATTGGAGAAGATGACCGAACTAGGCTAGTTGGCTACCTCGAGTCTACCGTGCCTTACTTAACTCGACGACCGGGATTAATTTGTAGGTACATGCAATTTTGGTTACTTTTGAAAATTAGAAAAGAAAAAGTTTGGAAAGAAATTTTACAAGAACAATTAAGAATTAGGCAATCTAATCCTTTAATAATATACGTTGATAAGAGATTTACTTATTTCATGCTAGGATTTGGATTCTTGAGCTTTCATGAATATTAGATACATATTTAGTGACGTTTGATTGCTGTGTGTGATAGCTTTAACAATTCAAATTGATTATATTATTTTTTATGAGTAAATATATTTAGTGTGCTGTAGAAGAGTTACTTTTCAAAAAACGTTAGGAACATATAGACAATTTTTTATAAAAGTATTTAGGAACTTACACTACATGGACTATTTTTAAAAATTTTTGAATCCATAGATGTTTTTGGAAGATAAGTGCTCATAATTTGGGCTACAACTCGAGCTAAACTAGCCAAACTTAAGCTTTCTTTTAAGGTTACGAACACACTCTTTAAGAGTTTGTTTAATACATTAATGTAATATTATAAATGCATTATATATAATTATTTATGTGAATGAGCTCAAATTCATTGAACTAAATGAACCTAGTGAGCTAATTTTGAACTCACAAATTCTTAATAGATTCGAGCTCAAGCATGTATATTTCGAACTTGTTAAAAGTTTGACTCAACTCGAGTTCGTTAATTTGTTAAATGAGCCAAGTATAAACCTTTAAAAGTCCAACTTGGCTCTACTCGTTTGTGCTATTACTCATAATGGTTGTGAGACTTATGACCCATTTATTTAGAGGTAATGGAAGGGGAATAGAAAAATTGTTCCTAAGAATCAACATATTACCTTGTTTACTTACAAAAATGGACTGGGCATACTTATTATCAAGAATCTTTCCATTCCCTCTTCAATGTGAATGGAAATTCAAATGATGACATCATTTTACCTCAATAAAATTAATCATTGACAAAAATACCCATCCAATAAAATAATGCAATAGCTTATTTTAGCCCCCTTTTTAATGCAATTATGTCATTCTCTATTTATTTTCATGTTAATAATTTAGCAAATTATGTAAAATTTTATTATGCAGATTATTTATAACATATACATATAACACATCTATATGTTACAAGTCATGTATATAATTGTCTAAAAGATATAAATACATAATTTATAGATTATATATAAGCTATGTATTGTATTTGTTATATATATGACAAGTAAATAGGGTATTGAATATAAGTAATAACTTATAACTTGTATATGTAACTTATAAGTTTTATGTTTTATAAGTTATAAATTTCATATATAAGCTATACGTCATGCATAAGTTTATAAGTTACATAAGTTACATTATATATATATATATATAGTTATATATGAACAAGTTATAATATATCAATTATATACATAAGTAGTGAGTAATAAACATAAAAGTCTAAAAAATATAAATAAATAATTTAGAGATTATAAATATATAAGCTATGTATTGAATCTGTTATATATATGGCAAATAAATAGGGTATTAATGTAGTATATAAGTTATATCTACACATAAGTTTATTATATATATTATAAGTAATATATGTTTTACGTTTTATAGGGATAATGTCATAAATAGTAACAAAACTTTGGTAACGTATGCAATTAAACACCTAGACTTTAAAATTGATTAATTTAATGCCTAAACTTTAAAATTGATTAATTTAGTATATAAAAAATTTTGAAATTAATCAATTTAATACCTTAAAGAACATGATGGAAGTACTGTTACTGTGCATGAAAAGTTCTTTCATATAGTAAATTGATTAATTTCAAATTTTAGGTACTAAAATGATCAATTGCATATTTTACGAAAGATTAGGTACTATTTGTGATATTAACCCCTTTTTTTTATAAGTTAAAAGTTATATATATATAAACTCTATGTCATACATATATTTTATAAGTTATATTATATATATAGGTTATATAATATATCAGTTATACATACAAGTTGTGAGTTATATATATAAGTTATAAGTTATTATTTTGTGTTTATAAGTTATAAGTTATAGGCATAATATCAAAAATGGTATTCAAATTTTCACAAAAGTTCAATCAAGTACCTAACATTTGGTTTTGAACAATTTAGTACCAAATTGTTTTAGATACCAGATTGCTTAAAACCAAACTTCAGGTAGGAAAAATGTATGTAAAAACTTGCTCCAAGTACTAAATTTTTTAAAACCAAGCTTCAGATACCTAATTGAACTTTTTGCAAAAGTTCAGGTACCATTATTGGCATTAACCTAAAGTTATAAAATATATATAGAAGCTATAGCTCATATATATATAAGTTATATATACATATAAGTTTATATATATAAGTCATGTATAAGTTATAAGTTATATACATAAAAATGTCTAAAAAATATAAATATATAATCTATGTATTATATATGGTGTATCTGTGTGACATATATTTTAACACAAAGTCTATATAGTATATATTTACATATGTGTGCGCTATTTATATCATATATATAAATGATATGTTTATATATATAATGCATTTGTTATTAATAATATACGTGTGTGTATGTGTGTGAGTATGGATGCAGGTATATGAGCACATTTATATAACTTTATTGGGGGTATAATGGCATTTTAAATTTTATTCCTAGTTTAATACTACAATTAATAAATTGAAGTAGATGCTAGAATACGTATTGTTGATAATAAAACTTTGGATGAAGTAAACGCTAGAGTACATAATTTCTAGTTTTTTAATGGTAATATCATTTTTGCATAACTTTGCTATTCTCCCTCTATGTTCAAGTAAACGGTCTATTAGGTTTGTATTGGTTGTGCGAAACCGAGATCCGCATTCATTATGAGACCTTTAGGTTTTGATTATGAGGATTTAATCTCTCTCTCTCTATATATATTGGCTGAAGTTGAAACCATTTAAGTTGAAAGCCATAGTGCTGATATCTAAAGCAGTAGATCGAATACATACTACAAGCGAAGCAGCTAATAAAAAATGTAAAGGATGAGAATTATTGAAATTAGCATATTGATAGATTAATTGATTAAAATAGCTATGAGCAATTGCAATAATATAAGTTTCTTCTTATTTTATATTATGTTCATGCATAACTTTCATACCAAGGTTAGGGCAACCCTCTCAACAGCTAAGGGATCCTTTCGATGAACACAAGGACGAATTGCTAGCCTTCCAATCTCAAGGTCCATATTTATTGTGAGGCAAATGTCCGTACTCGCTAGTAATACTTCAGTCCATTAAAAATCCGCTTCAGCATCCGACAATCTTTTGTTGGTTGTCCCACCATCCTATGGAACCTACAAAACTTTGCATCTCCTTTATCCTGTGCAGTGGGTTCCCGCTCAATCCTTGATAATCTAAGGAAACCATCCTTCAACCATAGGTCAAGGACAACATGAACTTTATTCAAGGCACACGAAAAAGGTGGAACTTTCTGAGCACCATCTTTTATGGGTTTCTTGCTACCCTAGAAGCTTCTTCCTTGAGTAAAGCTCACTGATGGTTGTTGCTTCTTATTTGGATCTCCCCTTTGTTTGATAACAGAATTGTTTGTCCTTCGTGCATTCTCCACCAACATTGAGAATGACTTAAGTGATAAATTCTCCAAATGCACAGCATACTCTACGAACATACCCTGGATGTAGATTTTGACAAGTTCACTTTCGTCACACGTATCCTGGATGTCCAAGGAGCGTTCCCTGAAACACTCAATGTAGTCCATGAGATCTTCCTTTAGGCGTTGTTGGATATGCCCCATGTCGGTCAATGTCACTCGCTCTTGAGTTTCAAAAAATTTCTTAAGAAACATCCTACACATAGTCCCCCATGAATCAATTGAGCTAGGAGTGAGATTAACATACCAAATATATGCCATTTGTATCAAGGACTTAGAAAATTCCTTGAGTTTCAGGTCATCACCAAGTCTATAGACTTCGAGAGTCTCAATGAACTTAAGGAGGTGCTCTTTAGCACTATCCTGTTTCCCATTGAATTTGATAAACTTTGGACTAGTGCAGTCCTCGGGATAGGGTTTTTCTGCAATCCTTTGTGGGTATGGAAGCGTCAGATTGATGAAACTAGTAGCAAACACAGCTCGAACTTGTCTCAGGTACTTTTCAAGGTCTTCATTTGTCATATATGAAGCGGAAGCAGATGATATATTAACTCCAACTTGAGGAGTTAGAGTAATGCTACGAGGTGTAACTATGCCAGTCGTAAGTGGTTGGACATTGCATCCAGAGGAAGAGGAACCTCCGAGATGGACCTTACCCCTTCTCCAATAGCAGGCATGAGATCTCTCGGAGTTGGAGGCAACAAAGGCTGTAGTGGCTCTTGCCGATGTCCTCCCTCATTTTCAACAACAAGAATAGTAGTTTACTCGAGTTGAGCATCATGTAAGGTCCATGGCGAATACCCTCTAAGACAATAATAGCTGGCACAGTACCAGCTACTTGCACACCTGGCGCGGGGAAAGTTATCCTGAGAAGTAAACTTCTTGATACAGTAGTAGCTTCTACCATACCAGATAGAAATTGCTTAAAAGCATTCAGAAATTGATTGATAGCTTTAGTATTTTCCTGCATTGTCCGTATCATGAGTGCATTATCAATTGTAGGAGCTTGTACAGCCACAGTAGTGGCATTTCATCTACAGTGTAAGTCTCCTCAACTACATTAAGATGATTCTCCTGATCTTGGGGGTTTTGCTTCATGTCCAATTCTCTTGCATGGAGGTATCATTCTTGTCAAGAGCTTACTCTCGTCCCTAGTAGAGTCGCCAAATAATATATGGTGGGGGTTACTGCAGCTAGTCGATCAAGTGCAATAGGTATGGCAGTCGACCCGAGAGAAGTCCTAAACTGATGATACATGTAGGATGTCCTAGAGAGAGGTGTGGGAAGAGAAACAGGCAAACCCGGTTTCTTAAGTATGCGAGTGTGACAGAAGATCAAATCAAGTAGACTCGATCGTTCTTAACTCGTTCTTGATAGAATAGATGCTTTGATCTTTCTTGGAGATGTTTCAGCAGAGTATCTGTGTTGCTTTCAATCTTAGCAATCTACAGAATGCCCCCAAATGAGAGGAGAAACATCATATTTATAGATGTTGAAGGCTAATAGCAGCCGTTAGATGAATCTAGTTAGATGGTTGAGGTGAAGTATTACTTACAATCATTAGATCTCTTTTATGAATCCGACGGTCAGTATCCATCCCTTCTTTTATATATGTGGACATGGGCTTTGGATATGGGCCTGGAATACAATGAGGGCTTTTATAATAAAAATGGAGCCCATTTTCTTATAAAATCCCATCTTTAATATAAAATAGAAATAGGCTCATTTTATTCCAATAAGCCCTATTATAGCCAAATAAAGCCCAAATTAACCCATGAAGATATTTTTGGAGTCTATTTTTTTACCACGAGAAATCCGAATAGGACCGAGAGCAGAATAAACCGATCTGACTATCCCTGTTCCAAGCCTACCAAGCTAAATCTCTCTATGACATCTCTTATTGGACTCGGTCTTCTAAGCCTCGTCACTAGCCCAAAGGACCAGCCCGTGGCATTAAATTCGGTCAAAAGCCCAATTACCGAAATGACCCTCTACAATATATTATTGATATAGAGGCATTATTATATTTTGTGCATGTTTACTTTATAATAGGATTCATAAATAATTTAATTATTATAAATATTCTTGGATGCTTATTATTGTGTGAATGATAATAAATTAAATCTAATATGAGTTTTTATTTGATAGTCATGAGATGTCTATTTGTATAGGGATAAAAATCAAACCCATAAGCAAATATTAGAGGACTATGTACTAGATTGACCCGCTATGAGATCACTATATGGATAAGTGTCATAATTAATACTCACAATAACAATGCCAGCGTATCCTTAGATCTTAAATCACCATAGGTTCCAACACGAGGAACATTATGATTCAACTCAATTAAACATTGTCTTAAATCGAATAATTATAAAGGTTGAGATTGAGCGTAAGGTGAATCAAGTAGAGAAAGTTGAGTAATTAAGATGGGATTTGTCCCTCTTATTATGAGATAGTTATCTTTGGGCCCCTCCATAAGTGAAACTAATAAATGCATGATCGTACTCAAATGAATTGATAATGTGATCAATTTCATTTGTTTTGTCAATTCACTTAGAGATTGAGAAATGATGAGATTGAATGATATAAGAATGATATTATCTTTACCTTATGTTCAGTATAGATATCATGTGATAAATGATAATGACATAAGTTATGGATTAGGTAAAAATCGGATCATCGATCTGCACTTAATTTGAGTAAACATAATGTCTTGTTAGAGGTCGCTTATATTTTGTTGACGAAAATGATTTTTGGTCAACTGTCAACATTAAGTGAACCTACAAGGTCACACACAAAAGAGTGAACGAAAAGATCATGGACTAAATTTAAATAAGTCCAACGAGAATACTAAATTTATTTATTATTAATCTTAATTTGTTAAGATAATAAATAAATATAATTTGTTAAGAACACTAATAATTCCTAATTGGACTAAGAATTATCATGTTAATAAATAAATATATAATTAATTTATGCCTAATAAGATTAGGGGCAATAATGTCATTATTTCATATTAATATTATTATAAATAAGGCATAAGAGGTTTCTTTTAGGGTGAATGACATGTGTTGTCAATATCAGACCTATAGAGAAACTCTGTAAACCCTAAAAGAGAGACACACGAGAGTCATGAGTAAAAATTTTCCGATCAAATCTAGAAGTGTTTTAGATAACGCTAACACTTGAAGGATCCTTTTGAAGGAGTGTTCATTCATGTGGATACCATAGAGGGGATTGCGAATTCATAATACCTATAGATCCAATCTGCCAATTGATTTCAAGCTTCAAGGTTATGGTATAAATTCGAGCTATTTATTTTATTTTGATCTAATGAAAACATATGGATATTGGATTAAGATTTTCTTTTTGAATTCCTCTGCAAAAGATTTGGTTTATTTTTATAAATCCTAAAATCCTATGAAAACCCAACACACGCTACTTCCAATCAAGCTGGGCTTAGTGTGATATCATCTTGACCCAACTCTTTATATCATTACAAAAGACCATATAGTGTTAAGAGTCTTAAGATTGATTCATTTATTGGAACAAGAAAAAAAGAAAGAACATTTGGTGATAATGTTCCTATATTTTGGAACATCAAAGTATCCACATTCAAGATCCTTGATATGGGTTCCTAAGCTAATGATCTCTTTTTTTTTTTTAAGCTCCTTCAACATTTTTTTATCTTCAACTAAGAATAAAAATAAATAAATAAATTCCTTCACAATATTTTATTCTTTTTAAAAGTATAGTGTAAAAAATTACTAGGATCCATAAAAACTTAAAAAAAAAAAGAAACTTAGATGAAAAATCTTATAAATAACGTAGTGTGATTTTTGAAGAAGAACGTCTTAAGGTGCCAATGTGACACATTTACAAGTAAAGTGGTGAGGTTTCTTATATGAGACCTTTCTAATCTCATACTTGATCCCAATAATCACCCCCTCCCCCTAAAGTAGACTTAGGTCTTGCTCTTTTTGGATAGAAATTTCGTAGTCTTACTAAGAGTTTATCAAATTGACTCTAAGTCCACTTTGTGAACCACTTAGTACTTGCTTCCTTACCTTACATCATGAGGCTTCACATGAGTCACCATGACACAACAAAGAAAAAAGATAATTATCACATTCTATTGATTTTGCAAATATCTAGAAAGTGAAGACTAAAATAAAATCAAAATACATTGAAATTAGTACAATTGCCAAAAGACGACCTTCTATATGCCTGTTGATTTTAAAAATACCTAGACAAATAGACATCAAAATTTGAAAACTCAATAAGAGTGCAAATTTTGAAAGTGATAAATTGCAATATATGTTGATTTGCACACAAATTCCATAAAGCAATCTACCATCAACTTGTTGATTCCATAGAATACCAGGAAAGTTAGGAGAGACAAAACGATATTATTATTTCATAAAATATTCGTCTTAACTTTTTACAAGCCTAGTCTATTTATATGATTAAAATAAAATCCAATTAAAAGATTTGACATACATAAAAAGAGATACTAATTCTATTAAAAGATACCACTCCTATTAAAATAATACTAATTAAATCTATCAAAAAAAAAATAATAACAATCTTTTTAAAAATAATAATATAACCTTCTTACTTTTGTGCCAATAATCAAACTTTGTTGTGCATCCTGCATCATTCTACCCAAGTGGGACAAAATTAGCCCTCAGAATTTCATCAGCTGAAGAATCACTAGTATAAGGAATCATGTGTTTAACATTAAACACATCCATAGATGGGTAAAATTTTGAATCTTGAATCTCTTTCACACGTTATTGCTACCTTCATGTTGCTAAGATATCCCAAGATGAGTATCGGTTTTGATACCAACAAATGCAACAAAAGAAAAGAGATAACTATCATGTTTCGTTGATTTTGCAAATACTAGGAAAGAGAAGATTGAGAACAAAATCTGTTGAATCGCACACGATTTTTAGAAGACTATCTTCTATATGTCTGTTAATTCTAAGAATACCCAAAAAATAAGTATCAAATTTCGAAAACTCAATAAGGGTATGAGTTTTGGAAAAGAGATAAAAATTTGCAATATATTAATTTGCATACAAATTCCGGAGAACAATCTGCTATCAACCTGTTGATTCTATAGAATACCAAGAAAGATAGGAGAGACAAAACGATATTATTATTCTTTTAAATCTCTATCTCAACTTTACAAAGCTAGTCTATTTATAGGATTCAAATAAAATCCAATTAACAGATTTGACGTATATAAAAAAGAGACATTAATCCTATTGAAAAGATATCACTTCTATTAAAATAATACTAATCAAATCTATAAAAAAAATAACAATCTTCCTAAAATAATAATATTATGTCCTTGGTCTTATGCCAATCATCTAACTCTATTGTGCATCCTAAAACACACCATCATACATTTCTTCTTTTCACATGAAGGGACTAACCTTGGAAAGGTCATAATTCACATCAATTTTCTTGTAGTTATTGTATCACTAGTTTCAATACCACTTGCTAAGGAAAGAATAAGCCTTTAATGAGCTAAAAGTTACAATTACACATTCTTGATGAATATATTAATGGGTTTGATACTTTATCTAACAAAAATTCTTAAACTATTTGGTTAATGGGTCTTTACTCTCATAAATTCTTAATATAATTCATAATTTTTATTAAGTGAGACTTTTCTAAGTTCTAACTTCAAACTTATATCAATACAATCTTGCTTTAATTCTCTTGTTGATAAATAAATAAGAGCAGTGACGCCGTCACTAAGTAGTGACATAAATAAAGGTAATAGTAATACATTTTAAAATATTCACATATTAATATTTTATAAATATATGCAACTAATTAATCCATGTGTAATACTGAAAAACCATGACCATTTTACCTGGTTCTTGCCACCCAATGGAGTAGAGTATTCTTTGTTTCTTTCACAATTTTGGAGCAACTTCCTCTAGGCTCTAACAATAGATAGCTTCTCCTCCAAGGTTTGCCAATTTATTTAAGGTATTTTTTTTTTCTAACAATTCAAGTTTTATGCAGAATCTATTGATTAATTTAAAAGAATTATGAAAAAGTAGTCGTTGTAAGCCTCAAAATGACTATTTGAGTTCTAGAATAGGGTTAGAAATAAGAAAATGAAAATATGTTTAGTAAATTCTAAATTTATGAAACATAGGCATAAATAAGTATATGTATTCAATTATCTCTATAATGATATTGTTATTATTATCATCTTTTAGGAGAAATAAATCAGTTTTCTAACTTCCCAAACTATTATTACAATGAGTAATGAAAAAAAAAAAAAAACCGGAATGGGTGAGTTATTCAAACAAGTCCATGGTGTATGTCTGTAGTATGGTGGCATTAAGTATAAAGATAATTAAAAAAAATGAATTGTATATAGGGATATGGGATTGTGTGTTGCTTAGTGGTTGTAGTGATTGTTGGATTACTACGAAAAAAGTGAAAATCCCTTGCTTGTAATATATGTTTTGACGTGAAGTTATTCAACACTTAGTAAAGTTTCTAAGTTCTAAGGGTAATTTGAAATGATTAAAATACTTAATTATGAAGAGATAAGTAAATGTACATGTTTTCTTTATTTCCTTGGTTCTTAGTTTCTCCTAAGCACTGTTAACCCAGGACTGGTTCCTGATAACCCCAATGAGAGGGACCAAATCTACATGCAGTTTGAATTTTGGCTATTCAAACTTATATGTGTTTCATATAGTTGAGTGTTGTATTACATATGCTTGTTAATCAAACTCACATGTTATTGCATGATGGGGGATATGATTTGATTCCTTCACTAAACTGTGGTTTTGCTCATCTCCTTATAGAAATTTTAGGCTTCAAGGGAGTCCTTGGCTCATGCTATCTAGGACTTTTGTCCAGGTATGAATTATAAAGCCATGGGTTAGGGCTTGGAGAGAAAGCCTAAGGAGGAGAATAAGATTTACTAATTATAATTATTTTTTGTCATCTTAAGAATTAGTCTGCAATAAGTAATAACTAATAGTGATGTAGAATACATTTTAATTTGCTATGTGACTTATATATGTCAATATTTATTATTGAGCAACTTTGATCATGTTTTCATATTACATTTCTTAGAATAATTTAGTAATCAAGTAATTGTTATCCACATTGATGTTCCACTAAATAAATCTTGTGGCCTTGGTACCTCTCGAGGCATTATAATAACTTCCAAAATAAAAACCTACCAAAGTTGTATATGAATTTTACTTAATAATCTAATAAAGAATACCTTTGACAAGAATAAGGGTTTTTGAATTTTGATGCTGATAAATAAAATTATGAACTTCATGGGTATTATTTGATAAAATTAAATCACATATCACCATACTTTACACACACACACACACACATATATATATAAGAAATATTTTGTAAGGATTATATTTATGATACTTTTAATTTTGCTTCATTTCTCAACTTACCACATGATTCCTTTTTTCTAGATAGACCTTAATATTTGTTTTTTCATATAAAAAATTATCAATAATTTGTTGTCCCAATTTGTTAACTTTCCTTCCATTAAAAGATGCCACCTTAAATGTCATATTATAATTTCCTACTTTTTACGAATCGGTTGACTATTTTAGTGGGTTGTAAACAAGCCGAGTTATTCGAATTTGGCTTGACTTGAGTTTATTTAGTAAAAGAGTGAAGTTTAAGCACTCTCATCTATCTAAACAAGCTGAAGTGAAGTTTCAATTCAAGCATGCAAACTAACTTGTGAGTAGGCTTGTTAAGGTTTGTGAGTAAACTTATTTAAGCTCATGAGCAGATCGATAAATATGCTCATTAATCTAAAAAAAAAAAAGACTAATTTCTAAATAACATATATGTATATATACACAACTTAATATTTATTTAATGTCTACTCATCTACTTATTTATATTTTTATTTTATATATTTAATCTTTTTAATTTTATGTCATCTTTAAAGCTTGTGAGCTTATCGAGCTCGATAAACAAGCTCACTTATCTAAAGCAGTGTAGCTCACGCTTAAATTTTAAAATCGATAAAAAGCTCAATATGCATGGGCTTGAGCTTGATAATTTTTGAATAGATCGAGCTTGAGTCTTCTAATTGCACTCGACTCATTTGTAGTCTTTATTATAGGCCTACTTAAACTGGATTTTTGCATTGTTTTGAAAAAAAAAAAAAAAATTGGCCTTTTCTAGTTTTTCCCCCCTTCTTATTTTAATTTTTTTTTAGTTTCTTTCCTTATCCTCTTTATATCTCCTTTTTTTTTTTCTTTTGTTGTTTTTTTTCCTACGTTCCATTGAAATCGAGGCGACCAAGTATTTACATATTTATGAGAAAAGTTAAATACTTAAGGGGGTCAAATAAGTCAAATATCAACACAACACTGAATCCAATGTGACTAAATAAATAAATCTAAACTCAGTTCCAACTCATTTAGTTAGGATTTTTAAATCTAAGGTCAAATTGAATGAACTTGCTTTAGCTTATAATATTACTGCTAATTGTAAGTATATTGAATTTTGAACTTAAATGTAGAAATAAATATATACACCACATTAAAGCTTAATTAGGTTTATAATATTGTTGAACTTAATCTAAAATTTAAGCTGATAAGTATTTAAAAAAATTTATACTGCGATAAAAGCTCAACTATAATTGAATCAAATTTAAATAACTGTTGTGTTAAATTTAAATAGTTGATAACCTTTTTGGTTCATTTACACTCTTTAAGTTAAATCAAGAACATGTATTTTCATTGTTCTATGTTACGAATCTTTTGGGAAAATGAAACCCAATTCCCAAGGGCTTAGGTTGCTTTAAGTAAAGTTTGCTACCCAATACTAGCACGAATTTCATATGGTAATAGTGGGATATTTAAGCATCAAAACCTAAGCTATTAAAGCCCAATTAGCTCTCGGCCCGTTTAATTGCGGGAAGGGATGGGCCTCCAGGATGGTACGATCAAGCAACAAAAGTCAGATGACAAATGACCAGTGCCATATTTACAAACTAGGCCGGTAGAACGAGTTTGGTCCAAACTGGTTGGTTTCTCCGGGCCTTAGGGGAAAATTAAATTATATATAGAATTTTGGGCTTTAAGGCATGGGAGAAGATAAAATAAGTAAAGGAAGAATGTGGTCTGAGTGTTCCAGATTTGGCAGATCGAAATAGGACAAGTTTCATTAAGACTGTATGGAATGCTCGAAGGAATAATCTATCATGAGTGAAGCTTTTCCAGAAAACATATGAATTACAGGAGGATGGATCCAAAAGAATAAAAGGGGATCCGAGTTCTTTAAAACTTCGGTCCAAGCCAATGAATAAAAGAATAAGAATCTCATTACTTGATCTGATAATGGCCTTATCTAGAGATGGTGTAGCTGGACTGATTACTCAAGCTTGGTAGAACTTATATGAGATAACAACATTAAATATTTGCTTGGAAATATTTGGCTTAACCCAGATGATCATGAAAGTGATGAAAAAGTATGGGTTTATGACTCGAACAAACAAATATCTTCAAATTGGTCCATGAGGAATTTGAGGAAACAAAAGGATACAGGGAATTCGCAAAAGAATTGGAAACGGATATGGAAATTTCGGACAATTCCAAAAATTCAATTCCCAACCCAACCACCCACCTCCAACACCACGCCGCCCCCCCCCCCCCACCCTCCCCCGAGCCTTGCATGATGGAGTCCATACACGAGCTAATTTGCAAAAGAGAGGAATTTCTATCGGCACTAATCGTACTTTCTCTTAAAATGATTTGGAATCTACAAAAACCGTTTTGTGATTAAGGGTTATTGGCTCTCGTTTAACCAATATAATATGCGGAGGAAGGTGAAGGTCTAGCCTTGTTATTGGGCGTGGAGCTAACTATTGAAGAAGGTTGCCCAAGGTCCTTTTTGAGTCGGACTGTGCAAGTATGGTCCAAGCACTTAAAGCCCAGTCATGTGATTCTCATTGAGCCTCAGCAAACATATCCAAGAAATTTTATCTGAGTTGCAGTCAGTTTCGTGGAGTTTTATCCTTTTGTCTCATTTCTAGAAAAGCAAATTGTGTAGCTAATTGGATGGCTTCAATGTTTAGGAAAGGGACGTGTCATTTGGATTGATAGTGTAATCTCTCATCTCATCGCCGAAGCTTATCTACCTTGATTTCCTTTCGGCTCTAATTCTATTCATGTAACATAGGATGATTTTAGTTGATTTATTGAAGTATAGTATTTGGGGCATTTAGCTCCTCTGATGGCAAAAAAAAAAAACCCAATCTAATGATTTTAAATGGTTTTTTTAATTTTGATTTTGCTGAGTGGATTTGAAAGAATTCAAGATTTGGGAAGATCGAAAAAGCTGTCGTGCAGTAGACGTTGGCCATGCACCATTCCCCTTTATGATTTCGGAAATTGTGAAATGGATGATTCACATTAAAATTTCTCTAGTAGATTGGGGTCTTTAACCTTTTCACAACCAATATAAAGTCAATAATAAATTCTTTAGAGGTTTATGGATTCCTTTCGATCAAAAATTGGACCCATGGTCAACTGTAATGGGATAGTTGATAAGGATGGTTTGAAAAATAAGCATTGAGAGTACATGTAGTGTATTATCCCCTTGCATTATTTTATTGATGAGGATAATTAAGTAATTTGTCGGGATTTGATGTTTGTATCATTTCACAACCAATATAAAAGTCAATAACAAATGCTTTATATGTTTATGGATTCCTTTCGATAAAAAATTTGACTCATGGTCTGCTATAATGAGGTAGTTGATAAGGATAGTTTGAAAAATAAACATTGGAGGTACATGCAGTCTATTATCCCCTTGCATTATTTTATTATTGGGGATATTAAGTAATTTGTCGTGATTTTGGGTTTGTATCTTTTCAACACCAATATAAAAGTCAATAACAAATGCTTTAAAGGTTTATGGATTCCTTTCGATAAAAAATTGGACCAATAGTCTACTGTAATGGGGTAGTTGATAAGGATGGTTTGAAAAATAAGCATTGGAGGTACATGTAGTGTATTATCCCTTTGCATTATTTTATTGATGAGGATAATTAAGTAATTTGTTGTGATTTTGGGTTTGTATTTTTTCACAACCAATATAAAGTCAATAACAAATGCTTTAAAGGTTTATGGATTCCTTTCGATGAAAAATTGGACCCATAGTCTGCTGTAATGGGGTAGTTGATAAGGATGGTTTGAAAAATAAGCATTGGAGGTACATGCAGTGTATTATCCCTTGCATTATTTTATTGATGAGGATAATTAAGTAATTTGTCATGATTTTGGGTTTGTATCTTTTCACAACCAATATAAAAGTCAATAACAAATGCTTTAAAGGTTTATGGATTCCTTTCGATAAAAAGTTGGACCCATAGTCGGCTGTAATGGGGTAGTTGATAAGGATGGTTTGAAAAATAAGCATTGGAGATACGTGCAGTGTATTATCCCCTTGCATTATTTTATTGATGAGGATAATTAAGCAATTTGTCGTGATTTGTGGTTTGTATCTTTTCACAACCAATATAAAGTCAATAACAAATGCTTTAAAGGTTTATGGATTCCTTTCGATAAAAAATTGGACCCATAGTCTGCTGTAATGGGGTAGTTGATAAGGATGGTTTGAAAAATAAGCATTGGAGGTACATGCAATGTATTATCCCCTTGTATTATTTTATTGATGAGGATAATTAAGTAATTTGTCGTGATTTTGGGTTAGTTTCTTTTCACAACCAATATAAAAGTCAATAACAAATGCTTTAAAGGATTATGGATTCCTTTCGATAAAAAATTGGACCCATAGTCTGCTGTAATGGGGTAGTTGATAAGGATGGTTTGAAAAATAAGCATTGGAGGTACATGCAGTATATTATCCCCTTGCATTATTTTATTGGCGAGGATAATTAAGTAATTTGTCGTGATTTTGGGTTAGTTTCTTTTCACAACTTATAAAAGTCAATAACAAATGCTTTAAAGGATTATGGATTCCTTCCGATAAAAATTGGACCCATAGTCTGCTGTAATGGGGTAGTTGATAAGGATGGTTTGAAAAATAAGCATTGGAGGTACATGCAGTGTATTATCCCCTTGCACTATTTTATTGATGAGGATAATTAAGTAATTTGTCGTGATTTTGGGTTAGTTTCTTTTCACAACTAATATAAAAGTCAATAACAAATGCTTTAAAGGAATATGGATTCCTTTCGATAAAAAATTGGACCCATAGTCTGCTGTAATGGGGTAGTTGATAAGGATGGTTTGAAAAATAAGCATTGGAGGTACATGCAGTATATTATCCCCTTGCATTATTTTATTGACGAGGATAATTAAGTAATTTATCGTGATTTTGGGTTTGTATATTTTCACAACCAATATAAAAGTCAATAACAAATGCTTTAAAGGTTTATGGATTCCTTTCAATAAAAATTGTACCCATAGTCTGCTGTGATGGGGTAGTTGATAAGGATGGTTTGAAAAATAAGCATTGCAGGTACATGCAGTGTATTATCCCCTTGCATTATTTTATTGATGAGGATAATTAAGTAATTTGTAGTGATTTTGGGTTAGTTTCTTTTCACAACTAATATAAAAGTCAATAACAAATGCTTTAAAGAATTATGGATTCCTTTCGATAAAAAATTGGACCCATAGTCTGCTGTAATGGGGTTGTTGATGAGGATGGTTTGAAAAATAAGCATTGGCGGTACATGCAGTATATTATCCCCTTGCATTATTTTATTGATGAGGATAATTAAGTAATTTATCGTGATTTTGGGTTTGTATCTTTTCACAACCAATATAAAAGTCAATAACAAATGCTTTAAAGGTTTATGGATTCCTTTCAATAGAAATTGTACCCATAGTCTGCTGTGATGGGGTAGTTGATAAGGATGGTTTGAAAAATAAGCATTGGAGGTACATGCAGTGTATTATCCCCTTGCATTATTTTATTGATAAGGATAATTAAGTAATTTGTCGTGATTTTGGGTTTGTATCTTTTCACAACCAATATAAAAGTCAATAACAAATGCTTTAAAGGTTTATGGATTCCTTTCGATAAATATTGGACCCATAGTCTGCTGTAATGGGGTAGTTGATAAGGATGGTTTGAAAACTAAGCATTGGAGGTACATGCAGTGTATTATCCCCTTGCATTATTTTATTGATGAGGATAATTAAGTAATTTGTCGTGATTTGTGGTTTGTATCTTTTCACAACCAACATAAAAGTCAATAACAAATGCTTTAAAGGTTTATGGATTCCTTTCGCTAAAAAATTGGACCCATCGTCTGTTGTAATTGGGTAGTTGATAAGGATGGTTTGAAAAATAAGCATTGGAGGTACATGCAGTATATTATCCCCTTGCATTATTTTATTGGTGAGGATAATTAAGTAATTTGTCGCGATTTTGGCTTAGTTTCTTTTCACAACTAATATAAAAGTCAATAACAAATGCTTTAAAGGATTATGGATTCCTTTCGATAAAAAATTGGACCCATAGTCGGCTGTAATGGGGTAGTTGATAAGGATGGTTTGAAAAATAAGCATTGGAGATACGTGCAGTGTATTATCCCCTTGCATTATTTTATTGATGAGGATAATTAAGTAATTTGTCGTGATTTGTGGTTTGTATCTTTTCACTACCAATATAAAAGTCAATAACAAATGCTTTAAAGGTTTATGGATTCCTTTTGATAAAAAATTGGAGCCATAGTCTACTGTAATGGGGTAGTTGATAAGGATTGTTTGAAAAATAAGCATTGGAGGTACATGCAGTATATTATCCCCTTGCATTATTTTATTGATGAGGATAATTAAGTAATTTGTCGTGATTTTGGGTTAGTTTCTTTTCACAACCAATATAAAAGTCAATAACAAATGCTTTAAAGGTTTATGGATTCCTTTCGATAAAAATTTGGACCCATAGTCTGCTGTAATGGGGTAGTTGATAAGGATGGTCTGAAAAATAAGCATTGGAAGTACATGCAATGTATTATCCCCTTTCATTATTTTATTGATGAGGATAATTAAGTAATTTTTTCGTGATTTTGGGTTTGTATCTTTTCACAACCAATATAAAAGTCAATAATAAATGCTTTAAAGGTTTATGGATTCCTTTAGATAAACAATTGGACCCATAGTTGGCTGTAATGGGGTAGTTGATAAGGATGGTTTGAAAAATAGGCATTGGAGGTACATGCAGTGTTTTATCCCCTTGCATTATTTTATTGATAAGGATAATTAAGTAATTTGTCGTGATTTTGGGTTTGTATCTTTTCACAACCAATATAAAAGTCAATAACAAATGCTTTAAAGGTTTATGGATTCCTTTCGCTAAAAAATTGGACCCATCGTCTGTTGTAATTGGGTAGTTGATAAGGATGGTTTGAAAAATAAGCATTAGAGGTACATGCAGTGTATTATCCCCTTGCATTATTTTATTAATGAGGATAATTAAGTAATTTGTCTTGATTTTGGGTTTGTATCTTTTCACAACCAATATAAAAGTCTATAACAAATGCTTTAAAGGTTTATGGATTCCTTTTGATAAAAAATTGGACCCATAGTCGGCTGTAATGGGGTAGTTGATAAGGATGGTTTGAAAAATAAGCATTGGAGGTACATGCAGTGTATTATCCCCTTGCATTATTTTATTGATGAGGGTAATTAAGTAATTTGTCGTGATTTGGGGTTTATATTTTTTCACAACCAATATAAAAGTCAATAACAAATGCTTTAAAGGATTATGGATTCCTTTCGATAAAAATTGGACCCATAGTCTGCTGTAATGGGGTAGTTGATAAGGATGGTTTGAAAAATAAGCATTGGAGGTGCATGCAGTGTATTATTCCCTTGCATTATTTTATTGATGAGGATAATTAAGTAATTTGTCGTGATTTTGGGTTTATATCTTTTCACAACCAATATAAAAGTCAATAACAAATGCTTTAAAGGATGGATTCCTTTCGATAAAAATTTGGACCCATAGTCTACTGTAATGGGGTAGTTGATAAGGATGATTTGAAAAATAAGCATTGGAAGTACATGCAGTGTATTATCCCCTTACATTATTTTATTGATGACGATAATTAAGTAATTTGTCATGATTTTAGGTTTGTATCTTTTCACAACCAATATAAAAGTCAGTAACGAATGCTTTAAAGGTTTATGGATTCCTTTCGATAAAAAATTGGACCCATAGTCAGCTGTAATGGGGTAGTTGATAAGGATGGTTTGAAAAATAAGCATTGGAGGTACATGCAGTGTTTTATCCCCTTGCATTATTTTATTGATGAGGGTAATTAAGTAATTTATCGTGATTTTGGGTTTGTATCTTTTCATCACCAATATAAAAGTCAATAACAAATGCTTTAAGGGTTTATGGATTCTTTTTGATAAAAAATTGGACCCATAGTCGGCTGTAATGGGGTTGTTGATAAGGATGGTTTTAAAAATAAGCATTGAAGGTACATGCAATGTATTATCCCGTTGCATTATTTTATTGATGAGGATAATTAAGTAATTTGTCGTGGTTTTGGGTTTGTATCTTTTCACAACCAATATAAAAGTCAATAACAAATGCTTTAGAGGTTTATGGATTCCTTTCGATAAAAAATCGGACCCATAGTCAGCTGTAATGGGGTAGTTGATGAGGATGGTTTGAAAAATAAGCATTGGAGGTATATGCAGTGAAATATCCCCTCGAATTATTTTATATACATGTGGGTAATCAAGTAACTTGTCGTGATTTCAAAAGTATAAAGATGTTCCTCTAAAATATGTGAAACACTAGGACTCGCGAAAATGATAATAATAAAAGAAAACTCATACTCTTTCATTTCTAAAGATTAAAATAGTGAATTGATGATGACAAAAACATGTTTCTTAGCATTGGCTAGCACAACTATTATAAATTGGCAATACTTCTTGGCAATACTGGCTGCTACAACAGCATGTTCGAAGCTTATTAATATTTTGTTTTTTTAATTATACCATACTTATCGAGAATCATCCTTATTGTAGTATGTATATTTTGAACTATATTGACCCCATTCATTTTACACAATCCAATTACTCTTTTGATGCATCACTTTGTGATAATCTATGCAGTCACACATCATACCCATGTAAAAACTTTCTCCGCATTTATTCGAACAAATGAAGACACAAGTGTCAAATTCATCAAACATGTCATTTAGTTCTATCTTACCTTTCTTATAGGGGTAAAGTCACTGTCTCTTCATTGTCGATACACTTCATGTGCAGACTTGCAGTTAAAGTGTTTTCTTGATGGCAGTAGTCGATCATGATTTTTCTACTATTTACACTACATATAAGGAAGGATCTTTTAACAATTTTTATAGGCATGAGGACTTTTTATTTAGAGAAGGAAGATTATGTTTACCTCAATGTCTATAAGGAAGTTATCTGTTAGGGAGTCTCATGATGGAGGTTTGTTGGGGTATTTTGGTTTGACTAAAACTCTAAATATATTAATTGAACACTTTTATTAGCCTCATATGAGAAGGGATATGGATAGAATTTGCAGTCGCTGTGTGGCTTGCAAAAAGGCAAAATTTAGAGTGATGCCTTATGGCTTATACACTCTTTTACCTATTCCTAGTGAACCATGGATTGAAATTTTTATGGATTTTGTTTTGGGTTTGCCTAAGTGAAAAAGTTGCAATTCAATTTTTGTTGTTGTGGATAGATTATAAAAAATGGCACATTTTTTTACTTGTTATAAAACTGACAATGCATCTCATATGGTTGATTTGCTCTTTAAAGAGACTGTCAAGTTATATGACGTTCCTAGAAGTATTGTTAGTGATAGGGATGTTAATTTTCGAGCCTTTTCTGGAGAGTTTAATGGAGTAAACTGGGTACCAAGCTATTATTCTCTACTACTTGTCATCCACAAAAATTGACAAACTGAAGTGGTGAATAGGATAATGACAAGTTTATTGAAAGCTGTGATCTAAAAGAATTTAAAGTCTTGGGAAAATGTTTACCATTCATTGAGTTTACATATAACCACACTGTTCACTTTACAACTGGTTTTTCTCTGATTGAGGTTGTTTATGGTTTTAATCCACTAACACCTTTGGATTTATTACTTTTACCAGTAGGGGTGTTCACGGTTCGGTTAACCGGTTCGTAGCCCTATTTTTTTATCATAACCGTAATAATATGATTTTTAATATCTTGATCCTAAATCAATCCATTATGAACGGTTAACTTGTCTTAACGATTAATCGTTTTTTTGGTTAATTTTTTTAGTTTTCGGTTTTTAACCGTTTAACATAATGGTTATGTAAATTTTGCAGTAACCATATTTTTCAATATGTCCGTAAAAAATTTAGATTATTTTTTTGTATAATTATATTAAAAACTATAAATTAAGAATGTAAAATATGTAAAATAGTTGTTAATATATATCGGTGCCATCAAGATAATCATCATAATAACCTTTTACTCATGTGTTCTTCTCAACCTTAATCAATTGAGCTCAATACAAAATCTCAATCAAACACCATTCCAATTTTTAAACATATATGCATTTGTTTCTTCTCATATGAATCATTCATTTTAACATAATTCATATTGATAACACTAAAAAAATAATTATTTAAGTATATTATAAATTATATATATTTATAATTAAAGATCAGTTAATCAAATCCATCGATTTCTAAAATCTAAAAACCAAAAAAATTAAAAATGCTAATCATAAACCGAAACCGATGGATCGATTAACCATTTTTTTGGATTGATTTTCCGGTTTCGGTTTCTGTTCGGTAATCTAAACATTCGGTTTTTTTTTTCATACCCCTATTTACCAGTTAATGACAGAACTAGTTTAGATAGAAATAAAAAGGTAGATACTATAAAAAATTTGCATGACCAGGTGCGACAAAAAATTGAAAAGAGAGATGAGCAATATGCTTTACAAGATAACAAAGGCAAAAAGAAAGTCATATTTGAAACAGGTGATTGGGTTAGGGCACACTTAAGGAAGGAAAGATTTCCATCTAAAGGAAGTCAAAGCTGGAGCCTCGAGGAGATGGACCATTTCAAGTCATTGAGAAGATCAATGACAACGCTTATAAGTTTGATTTACTAGGTGAGTACAATATGACTGCTACCTTTGATGTTTCTGATTTAAGTCTTTTTTATGTAGGTGAAAGCTATTTTGAGGACGAATCCTTTCGAAAAGAGAGGGAATGATGAAGATACGATTGCACAACACTCAACACAACAAATTCAAGTACCTGAAGAAATGATTACTCGAAATAGAGCCAAAAAACTTAGAGAAAGTTTCAAGGATTTGTGCAAAAGTTTATTGAAGATTACTCAAAGTTCACCAACATCTATTTGGATAAAAAAAAAACTATTACTGTTGTTTTCATAACTCAGGAGGAGAATACAACACTAGAGATGGAATCAAACCAAAGTTGCCCATTTTAATCTTAAAAGCTACTAGCTTACTCTCAAAGGTTACCGGCCTAAAATCAACACAATCGGCTATCATTGAAGCAGGTTTGATTAGTTTTAAATTTTAAAGATTGTTATTGAAATCCGCAAGCCTACTTCTAGTGTACAGGGTCCATGGTAGCGAAAATTTTAAGTCCATTTTCAAGGCTGCCAACTCTTATATTTAGGCTACCAGCTTTTATTAGCCGATGATATGTTTTCTTTTGTATCTTTTTAGTTTCCTTATTGTTATTACAAATAATCATTGATGTTTGTTTTGTGAAAACATATGACTTTTTTTATTAGAAATCCGTTTGAGCAAATTCGTTTCTTTGAGTTCTTTTGAGAACTTGTGATATCTTTAAGAATTTGATTCTTATTGAGTTCTTCGATTATACTAAGATTCTTGGTCAGTATTTCTTACAAGGTCGAGATCTCCATGTCAAGGGTCTTAAGATTATTCAACCAATGGGTCAAGGTCTATTCCATCAAATTATACCAAAGTTCGTGGAATTTCAGATCTAATTCTGTATATTTCATTGGGTCAAGGTCCACTTCGATTCTTAGAGTCCGGGAAACTTCAAGATCTTTGCCTAGCATGCATTAGATCTGCACTCAACATCGGCCAAAGGCTGATGACATTGAGCAGACTTTGACAATCCATAGATCCAAAAATTAAAAGCTGGCATAGAGGTTGGCGGTGTACAGTATAAAGGTCGGTGGCTTTGTTCCCAAAGCTGGCAACTTAGACTGAATTTGAGTCACACATCCAACATAGGTCTGTTTCCACTAAAATCTAGCATTTTTTTCTTCTCGTATTTCTTCATTTTCCATATCTCCTGTATCTTCTATAACTTTATCTTCATAATCTAAGAATCTTATATTATATGGACTATCTAGATTTCTATAAATCAAGTTTTCTTCCAGGATCCTACTTGTATTATTACTTCTTTTGAAATGTCCCATTATGCTCCTTCTAATTCTTATGTTCCTATTTTTTGGACTTATAAAATTTATTCTTGTATTAGTAATTTCTTGTATAATTCCATCTATGTTCAGCTTATATTGTGCATTATTGCTATTCAATACTCCCTATAAATCCTATGTTATTAAGTATATTTTCTCTTGTATGGTCTTCACATCCTTTACTCTTTGATCCTATTTATAAATATCTTACATTATTAAGGCTAATCATAAAATTTGGTGCACAATAAAAAAATTTCTTTATTTTCATTCATATTTACTTCTATTGTCTCTAAAATGGCTTTTCTTATATCTTTTTGCCATGATATATCTATTATCATGATTAGCAACTTTGCTCCTGCTTCTTTTCTAACTAATCCTTTGACTTCTATTACTGTCATTCCCAAATGTAATAAACAGCCTTTGCTTTTAATTTTTTTTTTATAGTTACTTCACTTAATAATTTAATATTTTCATGTTCTGTTGTAACTGTAACTTTTTTTCTCTATTTGCTCTTACTAATCTTATTTTTCCTAAATCCCATTTTCCTACCTTATATAATATTCTAGGATTGAGTAGATATATACTTTTATTACTGTAAATCTCCATATCTTTATCTGTATCTACAATTTTTTCTATTTGTTGAATGTGCTTATTTTTTTTGTCTTTTACTTGTTAATCTTCCTAAGATTCCTCTATTTATGGATGATTCTTCTCTTGTTTTTTCTCCATCTTTTAGTCTCCTTCCTATTCCAGGAAATGGTGTTTGAGTTCTAGTCTTCTACATCTTTCCAAATTTCCCTCTTATATCCTCTAAATTTTATTTCAATGTCTTTTTCTTTTTCTCTTTTGTCAGATATGTTTATCCCCTATATTTTACTTATTATTTCTTCTAATTCTTTTACACTTATATCTTTATCTTCTTGTCTATCTTTTTCTAATTCTTTTATATAACTCTTTTATTCTATGTCTTCTAATTTGTTTGTAGTGTTAATAATAAAATTATTACCATATTATTCTATCTAATTATCATTTTATATGATATTGTAGGTGGTTCTAATGTTGAAATGCCTGCTACATTTCCTTGGTATACTCTACTAGCTTTTAGGGCTTTTAGATGGATCTCCAGCTTTACTCTGTCATATAAATATCTTAGTCTTTCTAGTCATTGTAGTATTTGTTTGTTTTTTGTCCTAACCTCTTGTAATTCTTTTTCAATTTTTTCAATGTATTCTTCTTTTTGTTCTTTTTTGTTTTTCTTGGTTCCTAAACTTTTCTGTAATATTGCATATTGTATTTTTAATATAACTTAAGTTATTTATTATTTTTGTTTCTTCTTGGCTGTTCTTCTAGTGGTCTGAATTATTTATGAAAGCTTCGTTGTAATCCCCCAAATTTTTCGTAATCTAATTATAACAAATACTAAAAATGTAATATTTGATTATTGAGAATAATTGAAACAAGTAGTAAAAATCACTCCAATTTTTTTCAATTTACAAATGTCAAAGAATGAATTTGATTATAGTTAGAAAGATTAAAATCCCTATTAATAAAATCTTTCGAAATATAAACTGTAACAAATGTGATCTCAAATAATTTATAAAACAATAACAAATTAATCGTTAATATAAATCCCTGAATCATTTTTCCTTAAGTTTAATACTTAGGAAACAAATCATACGCTAGTTAAATAATGAAGTAATGGTGTTTAAACTATTTTGACACTATTAAGTAGCCTAGATATAACATGTTGTTATTAATGAATTAGTAGGAATAACTCCTATACAGTAAAATATAATGTTTGGTAAAATAAATCAATATCTAAGAATCTAGATCTTAAATAAATATTTAAATTACATTAACACTCTAATTAAAAGATCTACATATTTTAGAAATTAAAATCCCGAATTGTCAACGTAATCTTTAATAATTTTCACAACTAGAAAATGAACAAAGTAGCATATGTGAAACTAATATCAAATATATGATTCAACGAAAATCTTAGAATTGATCTATGAGTTGTAATAAACTCATTCCTAGTTGAAAAACCCGAATAAAAATTTTCTTGACTTTAATAGATACCAAAAACGAGATTTCGTGTCTTGAACTGATAATTCAAGATATAACTAGAAATAGTTTTAAAATTTAGAAACCGATAAGATACAGTTTATTTATAGAGCTTATCGGTATAAAACAATAGATTATAAATACAAACAAACACTAATACCGAATGATAATATCAACTCAGATCTAAAAAGGAAATTTCAA
Organism: Combretum micranthum; assembly: GCA_024138025.1. Taxonomy (NCBI): domain Eukaryota; kingdom Viridiplantae; phylum Streptophyta; class Magnoliopsida; order Myrtales; family Combretaceae; genus Combretum; species Combretum micranthum. Next base: position 243,567 of record JAMXBD010001725.1, on the reverse strand, counting down.
ACCCGCTGTTTTAATTGATAAGAAATTCTGAATTTATTAGGACTTGGTTCCTAATTTAAATTATTGAACTTAGAAAACTTAATCACGTAAGTTAAGATAAAAAATAATAATAATTAATTGTGAAAACTTGAGATTAGAAACTTGTACGTATAAGCAACTTAGAATTTTGTAATAACTTAAGAAAACTCTATTCAGGTAAAACTTGTACAGAACGGACATAAATATACGTTTATAATTTAATAGTGGCTTAAATAATTCTAATTACCTAATAATCTAATAAATAAATAAATGAAATAAAGTTTGCTGGAAATTGCAACACAGCTGGACACCATGGACAAAGGAGTCAAAAAATATATATATATGAAAAAAAAGAAAGAAAGTAAAATCGGATTTTTGACCACTGCGTGAGTTGAGGCTTGGAATGTTAATCAGCAGAGGAACTCCACGCGCGCTGCAGGATCTCCCGAGCGAAACGAAGCTCACTCCACGCGTAGACAAGCCTCCCACGAGCAGCACGGCTGAAGGTAAATGATTGAGCATCCATCTCCCTTGCACAGCAGCAGGCGAGCAGGACAGCCTTCCTCGTGCAGCATCACAAGCAACTCTGCTGTTTTCACGCGCAGCATCTAGAAGCCAAAGCAATCCCAATGAGGAACAGAGGCAGCAAGAGGCGTTGGCAGCAGCCTCACTCCACGCACAACAGCTGGCTGGCTTCCACACGCAAAGCAGAACCGCACACTCTCCACACACACGCACAAGCAAGCTGGGACTTCACGCACAAGCGGCTGATGTATCCACGCGTAAGAATATCACCCACATGGTGCAGCATCAGAAATTCAAGCTGGAACAGAGCACCCACAAGCTGGCTTTTACCTAACTTTGTTTTGAATTTTAAACACACAATTTCAACATGAAAAAGACATGAACTCCAATTAAAATACTCCACATGTAATCAACATTAAATAACAAGAATATCAGCCCAAGAAAACAACCGAAACAATACTTAATTTGTCTTCAAATAACTGAACAAACCAGTTGCAGCAGGGGACAAACCAACAAGAATACAACAGCAATTTGAATTCCGATTTGTGTAGATTCCTAGGCTCATTTAGGCTGATATTTTTGACTAAGTAAAGACCAATAATAAGCCTTCAAATCTCCACTTAAAACACCAATTGTTAGATAGCAAACAACAAAGAAATCCTGACCACAAAACCATATAAACCAGCTGGGAAACATCAACATAACTGCAGCAGCAGACTTAGAATTTGATCTCTGATTTCACACGAATTCTTATTCGATTTTCTTGTAACTTGAGCCCCTATTTTACACACATAAACAACCTTAATTAACTACCAAACAAACACATTTAAAGCCCCTTGAAACCACCCACAAATTCCATACAAATTCGTCCAAAATCGTTCTCAAAATCGCACCATAAATTCCACCCGAAACAACAGCTGAAACATCATAGATATAACCCTTCATTTGCTCCGATTTTTCTCAGCCTACTTGTACTACAAATGCACTGAATAAACCACTATTTAATAGCCTTAATTTACTAGCAAACAAACCCCATAAATATCCTTTAAGTAACTACAAAAATCTGTCAAAACTTGCAACCCAAAGTTGACAAATTCGTATGGAATTTGTAGCTGCAATTGTGAATATTTTTCAAACCCAAAACCATTTCCTTAGCCTCTAAAACTTAGCCTATACTTAGTATATGTATATAAGATTAAGTTAGACACAATTTGAGCTCATAATTTTCACAAAATCATCCCAAAAACACAGCTATAAACATAAGTGCGCCAACCCTTTTCCTTTCCTTTTTCCCTTACTACCTTCAACATAGAAGTTTAGAAATCTTGTATAAACAACCATAAACCCTAGCCTACCTTACAAACACACTAAGCTCATCAATAACAACCAAAACCAAATCAAAAATCCCAAGTTACCTTAAGGATCAAGAGGAGGAGACTAGCTTGTCAAGGTGAGAAAATTAGATTACCTTAGTAAACTTTTATTATAGTTAATGTTGTTTAGTTAGAAACTCATCCTCTAATCTTTGATCTAGGTTTAATTCTTGCTTTAAGAGGAAATTGAACCTCCTCCTTCCATTCCATTCCAAGGTAAGTTCCAACTAAACCTATCCTATTATACTTGTGTATAGACTTTAAGATAAATTGTTGAACATTAAAAGAAAGTTATGTAGTTGGAAGAAGTTGTTAAATCATTGATGAATTCAAGTAGATGGATTGTTGATGTATGAGGAATGTTTAGATATTGTCAAACTAAGGAAGACAACAACTTAAAAATATTATAGATATGGTAATAGTAAATTCGGATTTTGGAATAAAGTAGACAAAACAAGACCCGAATTTCATCTAATCTAGTCTAAATTTATGTCTAATGCTTCTAAGACCTTACATGAACATAAAACTTGATAAATCAAGCTTTAAAGGCATGATTAAGAGTTCTACCTTATAAGAAAAGTATTATGAACAAATTCATAGAAATTACACATATTAATACCTCTATAAATCATAATGAACTTAGGATATGAATGAAGGCTTCAATGAGATCCTCTAAAATAATATACAATCAAAAGAAAATTAAAAGAATTAAACAATAAAAAAATTCCTTTACTGTAAGAATCAATACTTAAGAAATCACAACTAGAAAATCATTCAGTTTACAGTCTTAATAAACCAACATCAACTTTACTGTTATTCCTATAAGTATGATTATAAGTATTGCTATTAATATTACTACTGAATATATTCAGTATTGATGATGTTTTCATCACGAGTCATGAACGATTATTAAAACTGTTATTTCACGTAAACGCTACTATATTTATATATCGATACTATTATTTTGTCACTAATAGTATGAAAAATGATTATTATTATTATTATTATTACCTATAGTTATTACTAATATTTATTAATGTTTCAAAACTAAAAGTACTAATAATATTGTAGTACTAAACTTAATTTATTTTGCAATAAGAATGAAACTGAAGTATAATAAAAATTTGATATATCTAAATACGGTTTTATAACTTTTGAAAGATATAGATACTAGAACATATCCTTAAATAAATAAAAATACCAATTTGAGAGACAGATAAGGTTGACGGGCAAAGATTTAATAAATAAAAACCTTCTATCAAAAGCAGTAGAACTTAAGAAAAGACAAACTCCTTGAACAAAAATATAGTTAGCAATTAATAAAAACTATATCAAACACCGATACGGAATATTTGGGTATCTAAAATGATTTAATTAAATTATTTAACGATGCAATAATTAAAGTAACGGGTTTAGTCTAATATTCGACGATTAGAATCAGCGCCTTTAATTATAGGAAGACTTCTCTTATAGAAATAATTCAATAATAAATCTCTGTTATTTCCTTTCATAGGAAAATAGATCCATTCATGGATTTCCGATAGCTCATATAACAACTTAGCGAGGACCACAGGTGAGTAACTTAGACTTGTTACATTGTTTGTGCTTGTAGTATAGTTGCATTTGGAATAATATATATATATATATATATATATTCAATTGATATGCATGTGGGATTGGGATACAGCATGATGCGTGGTGTATGATTGAATGGCAAATTATCATAATATAAGCGATAATCCTATTGTATGATAAATATTGAAATATGTTGATGATTGTTTGTAAATTGTATGATCGCCTTAAACTTGATTAACAACTGTCGGTACTATAAATGAAACGGACATGCATTGCACGATTTGCATAAACTGCATTATATTTTTACGAACACCTATCACGTGTTAGAATTTCGGTTCTTGGTAATACTTGGTTTTTCTAGGCAATGGGCTATTAGTTCTACGCAAGTTTACCTTGTTCTGTCGGTTCCATGGGAACTAACTGGTAACGAAGGACACCGCCCATGGTATCGCTGTGAAATGGCTAACACTTAGTGGAGTTTCTAAGGTACAAGACAGGAACTGAGTGTTTAAAACTTCATTAACATAAAGAGATAATAATTGTGAGGATTATGGATTCCTGTGTACTTAGTTTCTCCTGGGTAGGTGATTCAGGTATCGGTTCCTTCAACCCCGATGAGAGGGCGTAAATCTCCATCCTGTTTGGATTCCGGATTGTCCAAGCTTGTAATTGTTCATGTGTTTGATTGATGCATTACATATGATTGATAATAACTTGCTTGTTGTGATAAGTCTGGTTATTCACTGAGCCCGTGGTTCGCTCACCCCCCAACAGTTTTTGTGCAGGATTATTACTAGCTGGGATTGGGTAGGAATGTGTGAAGAGAGCTTCTCCAACAAACTCTATTGCAGATAGAAATGTAGGATATGGTAAACTTAGAATGTAAATTAGATGAATGTTGAATTTTGTATGTGTAGTTTGGAAACCAATTTCACTATTTGGTGGGGGATACCGATTCTCTGCGATCTTGGTGGAAATTGGAAAACTGGATTCCATAGTTGAAATACTGTAATATATTATATCATTTGTATGATAAACATTTATAAATAAATAGAGTCTTGTATACTTTGACATACAAGACGGCTCTCATGTTATGGGTGCACACATGATATGATGGCTTTAGATAAATCCTGTTAGGCCCCCATATTAGAGTCGTGACATTCGCTGTCTTTCTTCAAGGGATCTTGGTCTTCCTAGAGTTATAATTAGATATGTTAAACAGCTTAGCTGTTTATCTTCATCATGTAAAGAATGTTCAAATTGTTGAAATAATAACGGATATGTTTAAATTGTCTGTTTTTTTTTCCTATTTAGACAATAAATTTCTAAGTCTGACAACTCAAATTTCCTTATATCACCTATTTTATCCTATTACTCTTTGTGATATTATATTTGCAGTTTCTCTTTTCTTGTTTTGGTCTTTCTATGATATTTATTTTTTCTATTATACTGTTTTCTACTCTTAAAAATCTTCTTTCTATAAAGTCTATTAATTGTTGGGGGTCTAGATTAAATACTATTAAGTTTTGTCTTCCAGCTGGGTTGTTTCTTAATCTTTCTAAAAATTGTTTCTCAAACTCCAGAGATTTCTTTTTCGCTTCTAATTCTTTTATTTGTCTATTAGTATTTTTTATATTTGAAAAGACCTATCACAACACGATCCCAAATTGCGACGTAATGAGCAGGTACTTGTGCATTTGCATCAACCATTGAATCCTATTGATCTCCTCCTTTGCATCGCTTTCAATCCTTAACACAAGCCTTTGTACAACGAGTAACTTAGCCATTTCGGTTGGAGCCTCCTCTAAAAGCACAACAACCAGTTGCTCCCTCTTTCTTAGCTCCTCAACAACGTCCTATGTTTCATCTTCACTATCGTCATTGTTACGACATGGAAAAAATTACATCCATCATCCTGTCAATCAGAGTGAACTATCATTGAGACAGCCGTTATTGCTAACGTGTAAATACGAGGAACACTAAAGCTTTGGCCTTACCCTGTTGTAATTCAGACATTCGTAATTTAGACGACCCCAATTCATCTCTACATTTGCATAGCTCATATCCATTGACATTGTTTCCCAACCGATTTAAGGATCAAATGGACGAACACAATTTATCATCATAGAATTCTCACATCTGCGTCAACAAACCCATATCCATCTTATAGTAAGTTGTTGACCGCAAAGGAAGAAAGGATAATATTGCTGAACAGGTGTCGAGGGTTTTGAAATTTTCAAGTTCAAAAAAAGAAAAAAAGGAGTGAACCCCGTTATCAAAGTTTAGGGTTTGAGATCTCATAACTTTTTTTATTGGTTTTTCATTCTGATGCTTCAAATTCTACTGTTTGATTTCTGGAATGTGCTTCATTGCATCTGAGTTTTGTTTTAGTTTAGAGTTTCGACTCTAGGATTTTTTGCATTTGATGGAGCCATCTGAAAGCTTTAATTTCTTTTTGGCCAAACTAAGAGTTTTAATTTACTATGGTTAAACTGGGGTGTGCAGACAAATAGATTTGACACTATTAGCAGATGTTATGATTGTATTCTTGAAAAGTTGTCTTACGTATTAAATTAATTTTTTTAATGTATGATTAGCCAATTACTCTTTTAGGCAAAGTTTAAGTAACACAGTACAATTAACCCATTTTAAAATGATGTCATCTTTTAATAATATAGATGAAGCAAACGCGTGGTGCAAATAATTAGTTCCTTGTCATACTCCTCGCTGCATCCGTACTATGTATACTAGAAAAATAAACTACTACTTCTCTCAACTCAATTCATTATATTTAAAACTGACAATTTGGCACGTTAATGTGCAGTAGATTTGTTTGTTTCATTATATTTTAGTTATTTTTGCGTTATATATTTATCTTTTTTAAACAAATATTTGTAAAAAAATTGATATTAATAAAAAATTATAGTTTTATTTATAAACTAACAAAATAAATACGATACAAATATTATACTTATATGTTACAGATATTTGTCAAATATAAATATAATATAGATAAAAATCATATAATCCAAATAGACTCTCATTGATGTTAATGGCTATTTATGAGATCCGGGAATTTTTTTTCTTTGACTTTATATTATTGTACAAAATTTTCATTTTATACTTTTGAGACTCCAGTGGCAATGTGACTCCCATGAGAACATTATACATACTTATGTAAAATATAATGTAAAGCATTAAAAGGAAAAATAAATGAAGATGGCATGGTGTTACGTATAGGGCGGCCATAACCCAATATTTATTACAAAACCCGAGTGCAGGAGCCACAAAAATCAGAAGACACTGGAGAAAAACTTCAACTGTAATTATATTTATTATTTTTAAATTTATTTAATGAATATGTTATTTATCTTATGTATGTATAAGACATCAACCTTCTACGAATATAATATATATATAAATTGTATATTCAGTAAAAATAAATCTACAGCCAACACAGTTTTCAAACAAATAAGCTTTCTTTCAATATCTTTTTCTTTTTTCCCAAAAAAGGGAGGCCTTCTTTTGATTTTGTCATTATCAGGCCAAAGCAAAGAAGGAGATAACAGATGAGGTAGAAGAAAAATCGCCTCAGTGGGACAAAATATGCACCAACGTACTAAGACCTATGCAAAGGATTATCAATTGGCATTGCTGACCGATAAAGCAGAGTGCTTGATGAAACACCTTTATTCTGCGGAACAACTTATTTTTGTTTAACTTTTTCTAATTTTTGTCAAAATATAGGACCCATAAAATGCATTCCGACTAAAAAATAATCATTGTGGCAAGAAAAAAAAATTATGATCGTTCTGGCCAAAATAAAATTTAGCCGTTCTAGTCAATGCACCTATACTTGCACTTGTAATTCTTTTTAAATTTCTTAATTTATAAATATATAAAAATTTGTAAAATCTCACTCTCAATTCTAAAATTCACCACAAATTCTTATTATTAAAAAAATTTCTCTCTCAATTATGAAATTATGCTTATAATTGTCAAAAAAATCTCTCCATCTATAATTTCTTATACATAGACCCATATAATTCTCAAAATTTACCACATGATGAATCACCAAACTCACAAAATTTTCAAATGCCACATATTTCACAAACTGAGTCATACATTCCATTTGGTGCATTTTTCCAAGGCGTCTGTAATTTGCAGTGTCCTCCAAATTTTCCAATTATGAGGCAAATCCCTTAAAGTTTTAGTCATAATCTAAAAAGGATGACAACACCATATTTTCTATATATTCCTCAGTTTTCACTTGGAAACTTTCAACCATTCAATGTGACGGGAAATTCTTCACTGCAACTTAATTTAAATCAATCGCCATAGACACCAGTTAGCACAAGTTCACAATGCCCATAATATTCTACTAAAAAAAATTTAGAAGATGAGGATGATGATGAAAATGGGGGTGATCAAGCTCTTAGGATAAAATGGGAGCAAAATGATGATAAGCTTTTTAATTTACGCATGGTTGAGGGTTAGCAAAGATCCACTTATTGGGAACAATCAACCATTACAGACATTTTGGCAATTATTCCATGAAGAATTTGAGAAGGGACAATTGTATGACAAGGAGAAAAATTCATTGAGATGAACATGACAACAATGTAAAGCTCGATGATAAAAAATTTCAAAAGATGCCATGAAATTTTGGGCTTATTGCAATCAAATAAAATGATGTAGATAGAGTGGAAAAGATGAGCATGATTATATAAAAGATGCTTATGATTTACTCAAAAAAATGAGAATAAATTATGCACTATTGAGCATTGTTGGGTCATATTACGTAATGGACCCAAATGGAGATCTGAATTAGGAAACGCCAAAAAAAATACAAGTAAACGCTCCAAGATCAATAGTTCTATTGCATATATAAGCTCATCATCAAACAATGATATATCAACAAATAATGAGGCAAGTGAGACAAGCATTCGTTCACCTGGTAGAGTGGTAGCAAAGAGAAAAGGCAAAGAAGATGTTGAAGATAGTGAGAAAGTGGATGAATTTATTCATGAGATATAAAACTTGAGCACAATAGATCATGATAAAGTGGAGTTGTTATGTAAAATCAATGAATTGAAAGATAAAAAAATTGAAACAACAAAGGAGAAGGAATGTTGCAAACAAGAAAAAAAAAACATCGAGAACAAATCAAATTAGAGAAATCAATAATGATATCGATACATCGGTAATGGATGATGTATAGAAGGAATTGATAGAAAAGATGTGTAGAGAGATCATTAAAACAAGAAGGAACCGTTAGTTCTGAAAAACGCAATCCAAAATTGTGGCTACAGACTTGGTCGTGGCTTGTGTTGAGGGTAAGGTCGAGGTCTCAAGCCAGGCCGCGACCCATAGTCAAGGAAAAAAATTCTTGACTCTGTGGCTGCGATGTCGATGTAGGCTGTGACCCAAAATCGAGGCCAAAATTCTTGACTCTGTGGCTGTGATATTATGTTACGGCTTGTGTTGAGGCCATAGTCGATGCCTCAACCTAAGCCGTGATAATAATTTAGGTTGTTTTTGTCAAAATTTTGATTAGTCATAACTTTTGATATATAACTCAGAATCCTTGTTATACTATGTCTAGACGAAGCTCATTTAGTGATCTATATTCGTTATCGAGGTTTACCCCATGACCTTGAGGCAAAAAAAAAAAAAATCGTTTAGGGCTTGAAATTGGCATTTTAATTATTTTTTTGTATTTAATTCTTTTTTTATTATTTCATGGTAAACTAGCTATTGTAAAACTAGTTGTTGAAGTTGAAGTTCTATGAATGGCAAATCAATATGTCTTCATAAAATGCACTCTTCAATTTTTCTTATTCCCAAGTGTATACTATTCTATTCTTCATCTTTTTAAAACATAATGTCTACTAGTAGCTCAAACAGGACTGATTCTGAGCAAAGCAATGGTTACAATAAAGCAATTGATGAATTTATTTTATCAGAGATAAGCAATTTGCGATCTGAGCTAATGGCCCATTTATATCAAGTGATCTCGGAGATATGCGATAATTCCAACTTTATTAGAAGACTTAAGCGAAAGTATATAAATAGAGGTCATCTAGACGGCCACAATCGTCTTTATAATGACTACTTCTCGAATAACCCAATGTACATTGATGGAGATTTTTTATGTAGATTCTGAATGAGAAAAAGTGTGTTCCTTTACATTATACAAGCAATACAGGATTACACATCCTATTTTACACAAAGGAGGGATATTGCTAGCAAACCTAGTGCTTCACCACAACAAAAGTATACTGCAGCTTTTCGAATGTTAGCATATGGAGTAGCGGATGATGCTTTAGATAACTACTTGCAAATGGCTGAAGGCACAATCATATAATGTGTCAAAAAATTCGTCCAAGGGATCATCGCTTGTTTTGATGATGAGTGTTTACACAAGCTAAATCAAGCTTATATTGAACGCTTACCTAATGTGGTTGAGTAGTGTAGATTTCCTGGTATGTTAGGAAGCATTGATTGTATGCATTGGGAGTGGGAAAATTATCCAGTTGCATGACAAGGCATGTATACTAGAGGAGATCATGAGTCACCGATAATCATGCTTGAAGCTGTCACTTCATATGATACTTGGACATGGCATGCATCTTTTGACATCCTAGGTTCAAACAATGATATTAATGTACTAGAGTGGTTACCCTTATTTGATGACGTCCTAAAAGGACGTGCTCCAATGTCATACTCTACCGTAAATGGTAGGAACTATGGCATGGGGATATTTTCTAACCGATGGCATATATTCAGAGTGGTTAACATTTGTCAAATCTATTTCATATCTACGTGGTCCAAAGGAACAGTTATTTGCTAAGCACCAAGAAGGATATAGGAAAGATGTTGAACAAGCTTTTGGAGTGCTACAATCTAGTTTTGCTATAGTTCGTGGACCTTCGCATTTTTAAGATCAGGAGGTTTTGGGGCAAATTATGAGAGCATGCATAATTTTATATAATATGATTGTCGAAGATGAACGAGACGGCTACAATTTAAACTTTCAACTAGCAGATTATGAATTGAGAGACAATAGTGACCCAGCACTCCATATTTCTCATAGTCATATTGTGGAATATCGGATGTATATAGAAAATAATATTTGACTCCGTGATAGAGTTAAACATCGTTAATTGCAAACCGACTTGATTGAACATGTGTGGGAACGATTTGGACTCACTAGTTGACATTTAATTATTATAGTTAACTATTTTAAATTATATGTTGGTTTTCCATTCTTTTTTTTTCTCTCCTGAATGTTGGTTTTGCATTATTTAAAATTGTATGTTGCTTGTATTGATTTTAAATGAAATTAATATTTTCTAATTTATCTTAAAATAATTAATATTTTCATACTTCTATTTTTTAATAAATAAATTAAAATAATTGTAATTTTAATATATTTTAAATTTATTTCCATATTTATTTAAGATAGTGAGGGAAATATTTTTTAATCTAAAATTGACCATATAATTTGGGACCTATAAAAAGTATTAAAAATTATTAAAAAAAACTTTGTTAAATAAATTACGGATAAAGTGGAGAGTTGCTTAAAAGAAACAATTACATATTAAGTAACTCCTTTAAACAACTTATTAATAAAGATGGGGACGAAAGGAACTAATGTTGTGTTTGGCAATCTACTGCTATGTGAAAATCAAGGAAAAGAAAGAGAAGTCAAATCAAAAGAAAAGAAAGAAAATGAAATGAAGGAAACATAAAATTATATTTTTTTTTTGGGATGTTTGTAGGAAATGATAGGAAATAAAATAAAATATTAGTACGTATAAACTAAAATATTCCTACTTTTTTAATTTTATATTTGCTTTTAGGTGTATTTTCGTAATTTTATAACATTTTCTCTCCATCTTATACCATTTTCGTCCATAAATGAAGAGAAAGGAGATTAGGCATTATGTTTCCTTCCATTTCCTAGATTTCTCTTCTTTTTTTTTTAATTTTACCAATCCAAACACAAACTTTCCTTTGATTTCACTAACTTTCTCTTGATTTCACTCCTACCAAACATAGCGTTAAGAGTGCGAGTACATGAGCAAAAACATTGATGACAGATGCGCTGGAACTTCGACGGAAGGAGCAAAAATATTGATGGCAGATGAGGCCGGAACTACAAGTGCTGGAACAACAACTATTAGAAACCTTCCGGCAGGAACTTCGAGGTGTTCCTCAACTTCCGAGGTCCCGACAGCCGTTTCACCACCGTTGAGGTGCTCTATGATGCCTTGGATCGTGCTGGAATCGGGGTCTTTTATGACGATAGAGTATCAGGGAAGGGGAACTCATCTCAAGAGAGCTGGAGGATGGCATCGCCAAATCCAAAATTTACATCCCTATATTCTCAGAAACTATGCATCCAGCAAGTGGTGCCTCCGTGAACTAGATATGATAATGGGGCGCTGGGAAGCTTCAGAGGATCAGGAGAGAAGAAAATAATTTTACCCATTTTCTGCGACGTCAATGTAAGTACAGATCTCAAGCTCAAACCGGAATCGTTGTACAAAGCAGCCTTAGAAAAGAAAAAGGAGTGCGGTAAAGATGAGGTGGAGAGATGGGGGAACGCGCTCAAGAAGGCCGCCGAAATCAAGGGATGGAACTTACGTGATTATGGGTAATGTTTATATATTTGTTACGCTTGGTGATTGATCTTCTTCTGTGAGAGTTAATATGTATTTACTATAATTTTGTAATTTTAAAGTAACATTAGTTATTCATTTGATGATTCCACCATTGCAAGTCTCGTCAAATCTTTATAGTTTGAAGATCATGGAGATTCAACAAAAATATTTTATTAGTAGCGTTTCGCGTATAAATGGATTTTTTTTATGTTTATTGTTTTTATTTTTATTTTCATCCCTATATGGATAGCTATCATTTTATGACATTTAATTGTTCTCTAGTTGGGTGGGTTTGATACTTTTAGGAGAAACACTTATATAGAATATTTTGACCATAAAGGAGATGTATTCGTTTATACGGATGAGTCCCGATTCTTTATTTATCAGTTTTATACATTAGATACGTAGTATATAGTATTATAAATTTATTCTAATATCTATTTACGGTATATATGTAATAATTTAAGCGAAGAAAACTAGTGCTGCATTTTTCTGCAGTGCAGGTGCTCAGATGGTTGCATTTCTTCTCTCATTATCTTATATTTTAGTTCTTCTATAGGCTAGTTGCGCTTAAGGAGATCATAGTGGAGAAAGTTAGTAGCTTGTTGCAGCCACGACGTGATCCGAAGAAGTCGCTTGATGCCTATCCTGGAATGGAAAGCCATGTGAACAAAGTAAGAGAGTTATTACATTTAGAGAGCTCCGATGTCCGATTTGTCGTCATTCAAGGCATGCTTGGAATGGGAAAGTCGTGTCTTGCAAAACTTGTTTACGACGAAGTTTCTTCTCACTTCCCAGAGGGATCTGCCTTTCTTTCAGTTTCAGATGATAGTATTGTGAATTTGCGAAAGAAATTGGTGTCACAGCTTTTCAAAGTGAATTTATCAAACCCAACTCAAGGGATGGAGAGGATCAATGCAGAATTAAAGAACAAAAAAGTGCTTATTGTCCTAGATGACTTGCAAGATGGCCAGCTACTATCCGAACTAGCTGGTGGAATCTTGTCGTTTAGTAATGGAAGCAGAGTTATTATAACCACCCGAAATAGTGGAATAATACCTAAATATGATGGTTTTTGTGAATACAAAATGCCAGAAATGAAAGATGATGATGCTCTGAAGTTATTCAGAAGAGAGGCCTCCCAAAGTAACTCGGCCCCTCAGGAGAATGATGATAAGATCTTAAGAGAAGCAGCAGAGACGACCGGGCGTAATCCTGAGGCTGTTCGTGCCATAGCTTCCATATTCAGATGCAATGAAAAAGGTAAGTGGAGATCCATACTTACGAAGCTTCAGAGTGGGGTTCCTGAGAGTGTTCTAAAAAATTTCATGGTAATCTATGAGCAATTGGGCTGGATAGAGAAAAAGGTTTTTCTCGATGCTGCATGTCTTTTCATCAACAAGGAATGCGAAGATGTACTTCATTACTGGGAATATGGAGGACGGCACCTGGAATATGAAATCATGGTCCTCCAAAATTTCTCTTTGATAGAGATTGTTGATGGAAAGAAGCTACAGATGAATCGCCTACTCAGAGACATGGGAAGGAATATTAATGAAATGAGGCTCAATCTCCTGAATGGCGTCGTAGGTTATGGTCACCAGACGTAGCTTTTAAAGTAGTAAGTGATGAGAAGGTAAACCATGTTTTTTATCTTTTTCCATTGTGTAATAAATCAAATTTCTCGTTTAATCTGCTTGCTAATTTCAATCCTCAGGTAGTAAGTGATAAGAAGTTAAACCATGTTTTTATCTTATCTTTTTCCATTGTGTAATGAATTAAATTTCTCATTTAATCTTCTTGCTAATTTCAATTCCTAGGGAACTAAAAAAAAGGTGGAAGCACTCAATCTTGGAAAGGTCAATGGGCACTTTTTTTTGGGGAGACAATTTGAAGGGTTTAAAAACCTCAAGTTCCTGGAGTTAGATTGTGGACAATCCTTTGATACAAGTTTCCGATATGTTTTGTCAAAGTTAAGGTGGCTTTCTTTGGGTAGATGTAAATATGAAACAAGCGAGTTAGATATTCATAATGTACTCGTCCTTATGCTTTCGAACATTAAATTCACTGATCGTTGGGATAAAATCAAGGTATAGTGTCATATTTCCTCAATTTGATTCTGTCTTATTTGCCTCAGCCAGTTGATTTATGAGTTAGAGCTCATTTGTAGGGAACAAAAAGGTTGAAAGTCCTTAAGTGCACAGACTGTGAATTCCCGAAGACGTCGCCTCGCTTTTCTGCATTCTCAAATTTGGAGAGAGTGGTTTTCAGAAATTGCAGAGATATGAGTATAGACTGTTCCATTGCCGACCTAAAAAAACTTACTTGGAAATCACGGGTGTTTCCAGTATAAAGGAGATACCTCACATTGGCAATATAGAGTCACTAAGTAAGCTAAAGTTGGAATTGGAGAATCTGATTGAGTTGCCTAAAACAATTGGAAATCTTGTGAATCTAGAGTATTTATACATATGGTGTCGTCAGGTGAAAGCGCTCCCTGGATCGGTTGGAAACTTGAAGTCGCTAATTGAGCTGGACATCTCACACACATCAATCACCAAGTTACCGGGATCTATTAGGGAACTCGACAGTTTAAAGGTTTTCAAATGTGAAAAATGTCCCTAGAGTCAGAGTGGTTCCAGAGAAGATTAAAGCCATCAGCTGGCCGAAAGAAAAATTTAAAAAACAAAAAAAGAGACTAATACCACCAGCTGCCCATGAGGAAAGTAAAAAAAAAAACTAATATCAGCAGATCGCAGTGTTTAGTGTCTTCTTTAATTTCTTCTCATTCCTTCTCTGCTCTTATACTTTATTTAATAGAAATAAGTTATCATTGCAAGACTATTTTTGTAAGGGTTAATTTCGATCTATGTGAAGCGTAGAACTTTATCCTAATCTTTCTGTATTTTTTTTTTTTTTTGAATCTCTACGTTATATAAAGCTTCTGGTTGGTTTTTATCTCATTCAGATTATTTGATTTGTCCTCTTTCTTCATGTGTTGTATCTACGATTGATCGATTGATGCAATTGCGCGCCTTAGCGGTACAGTGTCGTTTTAATTTTGTGTTTTTGTCCATCTTTTATTCTTATATATTTTATTTTAATAAAACTTCAATTGTGAAATTGAGTATTTTATCATTAATCATATACTTTTGGACACATTTTAACACGGGTATTCATTCTTTCCCATGACTATTGATTTTTGTATAATTTATATATGATCATTAATTTGCTTTTATTGTAGGCCAAAATGGAGTTCATATACGCAGAGCACGCACTTTATATTAATAACAAGTGGATGGTGCTCGATACTCGAGTGTCTGACTAACGATAAACTCTTTCGACTTAATTTAGGGTATTTCAATTTTAAAATTTACGATTGGTCTGGTTTATGTGACTTCATCGTAAAGTTTGACTTCATCTGACAATCTTCTCCGGAAGCCTAAATCTAATAGTTAAAAACTGGAGGTGTCAAAAAAAGTTTTATTAAAAAAAAAGAAAAAGAGAAAATGGGAACTTGAGTTGAGGTCGCACAAAAAGTTTAATTAATATCGAAAAACATGATTATTTAATTTTTTTTTCCAAAGAGAACGTGGTAAATCTTTTTTATTTGATGGTAGTATTTCTTTAGGGGTGTTAATAATCATTACATAATTGGCGACAGAAATCTCTTTCTATAATCATTTGTTAGTAAAGGCCATGGTTTAATAATAACCTTTTAAAAATACTACAATATATTTAACGTATAAATCTTGGATTTAATCGGAAAATAAATCTATTGAACATTTTTTGCAAAATAATGAACACTTGTCGTAAAAGAATTGTGTTTATGGTACAAAACAAAGAGTAATGTATCATAATATTTAATTTTGGACGACGTTTTTCATCATCGTACATTTTTGTGATAATTTTTCTTTCTTAGAATGGTTTTGATACCAGTTGAATATTTTAGTAGTGTAATAATAATTAGGTTTGTTTGGATTGTCGGGGTCTTATTGATATTATATATATATTTGTAACTTATCTATATCATATGTGTATCATATATGTATCTTATTTGTATGTTCTGTTTAAGAGTAAGTGTAATCTCCCTAATTTTACATAAATTGATTAGAATAATTACCAAAAATATAATATAGAATCATAAAAGAACTATAATAAAAGTCACAAAAATCACTCATAATTTTTCGCGATATAAAAATCAAAATTTTTATCAATAAAATTTTGAAATGTAAAATGTAACTTCTATAACGTTAAATAACCAATGATCGATGATAAATTGATTGTTACTATATATTCCAAGAAACATTTTACCTTAAGTTTAGTAATTAGAAAATAAATTCTACAGTTATTAAAAAATAATATAATGATCTTTGAATTATTTTTAACATTTTAAACTCTAAAGTAGCACTAGAAAAATTATTATTACAATTATCAAAATAAATAACTCTTAGGACAAGATCTCATAACCGGAACAAAAAACTAAATATGTCAATATAATCAACTTTAAATTTCAAGAGTAATGTAAAGCGATTAATCGATAGAGCCTATTGACTAAAAACGATAACTTAAGAGTATACTGTTGGGATTATATATCTGTGATGGAAATGAAAATGGATCTATAACTAATAATCTAAACTTCAAATAAAGATTTGGATTGCACCATTGTTTTAGTTGGGAAATTATGACCTTATAAGAGCTAAAATCCTAATTTAGCTTATCGAGCCTAAAAAACCTTAATCGCGTGAGATAAAATTATAAAAATATTTAATCGTGTAAATTTTAAACTTAAGATTTGAACTCATAAATAATCTAGAGATTTTGTAGATGTTTTACATAAATTTTTAGAGATACAACCCCAATATAACTAATATATAATTATGTGTAGGACTTAATACTTGATGAATTAATTTATGGTATTAATTGAACAAATATTAGATTAGGTAGTATATGTATGCTACGGTGGGAATTGAAACACACCACTTGCCTTCTCAATTTGTACAAATGGTACAAATTAAAGTCAAATTGAAAGAGATTTTAACCAATAAGAGACATCCAAACAATCCTTGCATTAAATGAAAAGCTAAGCTCTTAAAACAACTTGCAAAAACCGGCCATTCATTTCTACCTCTACCATAGTTTGCAACTGGAATTTAGCATACTTTAAAGCCCACTTGTAACCATAGAAATACCAGAATAATCTAGGATTATCACTAAGTTAATGAGCTTTGACAAATTGACTAACTAACATCCAATTAAAATCAACCAAACAAAAGACTTGTGTTTTTGTTCTCGTTCTCGTTAATTTGAAATTTTTTTTAAGAGAATAATTAGTGCTCTGTTTCTAAATTTGTTGTTATGCTCTAAACGAGAGTTTTTTAGCACTATTTAAGATTTACAAAAGTTGATTATTTGTTTGTTTAAGGAGCTCAGTTTGTCAAAGGAATTTATAAAATTCCTAATGTATTCTCTTTTATAAATCTGCTCAAGTAGGAGCATTTCTTGTAAAGGAAATTTGTATATTTCCTTAAGAGCCTTTCAATTTGTAAATCTGTTCATATAGAAGTTGTTTGTAAAAGTCCTCAAAGGAGGCATCGTAAAAGAAGTCATCATATGAAGCATTGAGAAAAGTCCTCGTAGAGGCAAAGAAAAGTCCTTCGTTGAAGGCAAAAAGAAGTCCTCAGTGGGAGGCATTTGAAGTATGGTCTAGAGTTATTAGTATCATCCTAATTGCGATTAGGCAGGAAGTCCTCAGTGGGAGGCATTTGAAGTCTGATCGTATATTACTAGCACACACTTAATTTATCAAGTGGAAGTCCTTTGTTAAAGGTAATTGTAAAAGTCCTACTGTGATAGACATTGTTGTAATTTATCGTTTAAAATGCATTGATTTTAGAATAATCAATATAGTGGTAAAAGTCCTCTTTGAGGCATTTGCACTGTGTAGAGTAGGCAGTGGGCCGAACTCCGCATTATATCCTTGTGTTGCTTCACTTTCTCTCTCTTTGAGCTTCCTTATCTCTGCTTATTTATTAATTAGTTTTAATTAGTTTATTCCGCTGCGTTTGTTTGTTTTAATTAACTCTTGTCTTATTTTAGTTAATTAATCTAATTTGATAAAACAAAAAAATTGTAATACTTAATTCACCCCCTTTCCCCCTCTCTTAAGTATTCCTTGTGTATTATTTCTAACAAATTCATATAAGAACTTATATCAATTATTCACTCATTTCAAACTTTTATTATAACCCTATTTAATCAGACACTAATTTGGAACCCCATTATGGCTGCGAAGATTGCCCTGCCAAAATATGGACAATTCTCCTTTCTCTGTCAAAGTATTTTTTTTTCACTTTGTTTATGGTCTTTTGTCAACAACAGCATAATGAAGGTATTTATACACAAAACATCTATTTTTTAAGTAAACACACCTTTGAAACAACATATTCACCATGTTAATCTAAGGTTATCCTATTTCATTAACTTAAACCAATTATTAACTATTAACTCATTTTAACTAAATCCTAGCCAAATTGATTAGAGTTAATCATTTAATTAATTTACTAAGTCAAGTTGATTAAACTTAAACAATCTAATTCATTTTAGCTTAGTAAAATTCATTAAGTAATGTTGTACTTAGATTCATTACTAATTCATTATACATCTAGGAACCATGTTAACTCGAGCTTACATTAAATTAAATTTAGCCAAATTAATTAACCTTAATTATTCAATTCAAAAAATAAGTTAAAGATGGTTAAACTAACTCAATCTAATTCATTTTAACTCATTTAAGTTTATTTAATCAAGTTGAACCTAAGTTGCTAAGTTCATTTTATAACTAACTTCTATATTTAATCTAATTATTTATTAAATCTATAAATCCACTTAATTCATGCTTAATTATATCACTCAATTAACATGGCACATCAAATATCACTCATCTATCACATTTTAACTTAAAAAGATTCATTTACACTTAACAACAAACATTTAGAAAGCAAATACAAGTTTTGACTTTGTTTAGGAAAACACAACAGTTGAAAAGAACTAAAATTTAAGCATTGATAATTTTCGAATTTTTAAAAACTCAAAACAAGAAAATTTTAGATCTCTTTTTAAGCTTTCCATCACAACTTGAATCACCTCAATTGGAGGTCGTATGAAAAGGTTATGATCAAATTACAAAAACATGTCAAAGCTATAGGGGACCTAATCCCACTCGTGATTTGAAAGAATCACGTGACCAAAGCATTTCACACCCCCTATCTCGCCCGTGATTTGCCCTCTGACAACTCTGACGAATTTTGTTTGTTTCTACAACTTCATTTTATCAAGTTTTGACACATTCTACCTCAATCAAAACCTCGTAAAAGCTATATACAACTTATATCAAGTCTAAACAACACTTCTACACTCATCAACAACACTAAACACAACCAAACTACTTCAACATATTCTAACCCCACTATTCATCATCTCCTTCCTTAAACTTAACCTCCAATAAACATATATTAACAAATACATAAATAAACAATACTCTCAACCCATATCATCATTAATTACATCAATTACACATGTAAATAACAAGTAAACAAATATGAATTAAACTAGAAACTTATCTTCTTAAGAACACTTGAGCTCTCCTTTTACACTTTTAGCTTTGGTTTCCACTTTATATCTTCTCAAAATGAGATTTCTTTAAGAGAGAAAGAGAGAAGAAGATGAAAAATTGAAAGAGAGAAAGAAGGAAATGAAGAAGAGGGGGAATAAAGAAGAATGAAGAGACAAGGGAAAAAGAATAAAAAGATAAAGATAAGGATAAAAATTTAGAATATTTTAGAATAAGGTATAGGTTTACAACTATCAGATCAATATCTATAGTTCTAGAAGTATTTAAAAAATAATTTTAGGACCAATATGTTAGAAATTAAGAACTTCAAATAAGAACTTAAGTTAGGAATTTAATTTAGATAAAATGATATTTAATTTGAGTTCGGGTTTAAGAACTGATATTTTTACTCAAACAAATGAACTCAAATTTAAGGGAGATTTAGAAATTGGAGTTTAAGCTAAGAATCAAAGGTTTAGGAATCCTTTAAACATTTTAAAAACATGTTTAGGAGATTAGGAGTCAAAATCTCAAATTTTACTTAATTAATTACTAATTCTATTATGTCAACTTGTCTAATTATATCCTGTAGTTCATTTAATTCATTTAATCTATCTAAGCTCAATTGCTAATCTAGGTGAAGATTTAGAGTATTTCATTCTTCTCCTCTTATAAGAATTTCGTCCTCGAAATTCACATAACCTTTGTTGATACAAGACATTTCATATCATCTTTAAACTTTATTGTTCAATTTTTTTTTTTTTTTATCAATTTTAGCTCAATTGGTGAGAGGCATTGCCTTTGGGGTAAACAAAAGCCTCAAGTCCTGGATTCGATCCTTAAACTCTACAAGGGCAGTGAAGGGCTGCCTGAAGGTAACAATACCTAGCGGGCAGCTCGTCCTACCAATGGGCAGTCAGTGCAGTTGGGCCGCTATGGGTGGTAGTGACGGTCGTTACAGGCTTCATCACAGCAGGGGGGGTGCCCCTAGGCCCTCAGGCATTGTGTAATGACTTGGAACTTTACCTCACCGAGGTATTGTCTGCTTTGGTCACACGCCGCACGGTTTTGTCCTTTTGGTGCTAGCGCTTCCCAAGGGGTCACCCATCCTGGGATTACTCTACCTAGAGCATACTTAACTTTAGAGTTATGACAAACTCAAAGCCCTTATACAGGAAAGATGCCTTTGTGATTAAAATTCCACCATCTATGTTTGAAGGGTATTACATACTCCCTCACTTATAGAACTGATGTCCTTGTAAGTTTCATTACATAGGCCTAAAACCACTGCTCTAATATCATTTGTCACGACCTGCTACCCGAGGCTCCACCATTGGGGGGGGGAGGAGGGGGCGCGGCCTTAATGTCACGGTCCGAGAGTTGAGGACTTTATGAGGGAGTGGCATGTTGAGTTATGAGTGGCATCAGCAGAAGGTTTGTTTGTGGTGTGGGTTGTCTCTGAAGGTAGGTCTAGCCTCCTGTGGATAAACTGGTTGAGAGTTAATGCCGCTCTCCTGATGAGGGTAAGGCAGGTCGAAACCAGTTCGTATAGTTGAACCTCCCATACGTAGGAGGGATCGTTGCAAAACTGAGATGGTGCTCCTTATGAGAATGTGTGGCTCGGAACTGATCTGAGAAGTAAAGGAAGATTAGCCTGGCTCGCCATCCAAATTAACAACAAACAATGCTTTGAGGGATGGTCGAGCACCGCACGAGAACTCTTTAAGGAGTGAAACTCCCGTCCCATGACAAATGGTATCAGAGCCAAAGTTCCCAGCTCCATCGGAACTTTTAGATGCTACCCAGAGTTCTTGGAGAGTGGGTAATTTTTGTTATGGATGCGGTTTATGTGGGCGAAGCTTAAGAGGAGCGACCACCAAAGAGAGGACATTGTTGCTAGAGGGCAGCTGTGTCGCGAGTCATGGAGATAAGGATTTTCCCTTATCTTGTTTTCAATTCAGCTCGAATGGATGAAGCTCAAGAGGAGCGGCCACCAAAGAGAGGACATCATTGCTAGAGGGCAACTTTGTCGCGAGTTGGGGTTGAAGCAAGATCTTATGCTCAAACCTTATTGTTGGGCAACTCAACAAGAGACGATCTCGGAGGATGGATGAATGGGTGAGGGCGAGAGGAAGCCTATGGAAACCCGAAGTCTTGGTGAGATGATCTTGGGTGTGTTAACAACTGGTGTGGAGAAGGGGTGAGAGCTTGAGAGTGGGTAGTGGCTGCAACAAATTTGCCTCATGACGAGGTCGTCATGAATTTAAGTGGGGAGAGTGTTACGATCCGAAAGTTGAGGACTTTATGAGGGAGTTTAGCTGGGGCATGTTGAGTTATGAGTGGCATCAGCAGAAGGTTTGTTCGTGGTGTGAGTTGTCTCTAAAGGCAGGTCTAGCCTCCCATAGACAAACTGATTGGGAGTTGATGCCGCTCTCCTAATGAGGCCAAGGCAGGCCGAAACTAGTTTGTATAGTTGAACCTCCCATACGTAGGAGGAATCGTGGCAAAACCGAGATGGTGCTCCTTATGAGAATTTGGGTCTTGGAACTGACCTAGGAAGTCAAGGAAGATTAGGCTAGCTCGCCATCCAAATTAATAATAAATGATGCTTTAAGGGATGGTGGAGCGCCGCACGGGAACTCTTTAAAGAGTGAAACTCCCATCCCATGACACTTAGGCCCTCAGACTACTCTAGGCAGGGATCGTGATGCCAGGTACACTGGCCCTCCAAGCATACCCTTAGGCACAATCAGGACACCAGAGGTACTGTGTAACGACTTAGAACTCTACCCCACCGAGGTATTATCTACTTTAGCCATATACTACACGGTTTTGTCCTTTTAGTGGCATTGTTTCCTAAGGGGTCACCCATCCTTGGATTGCTTTGCCCAGAGCACGCATAACTTTGGAGTTCTGACAAACTCCAAGTCATTACACCGAGAAGACGTCTCTGTGATTAAAGTTCCACCATTTATATTTGAAGGGTATTATATAATTTTCCCAACTTGTTAATTTTTTCCCATACAAATAGCCCTATATACAATATACATCAAACAACAAAACCTATATATACACATAAGGACTTTTAAGAAAAACTAAACAACACAATTACTCTCAAAAAGCCACCGCGAACCCCACCTTCAATCAAGACAACAAAAACAAAATAAAACTCTACCTTTTATTCCTAAAACCAAACCGTAAACCCCTTGCCAAGAACATTAGCTAGCTAGGATAAATTCAAGCATCAAGAAACTAAATTTTAAGGTAAGAAAAGTCTCATTCAAGCTAATTAAATTTTTGAATAAAAAACTTAATTCTACGTTTTATAAAACTTAGGTCTTGGCTAACTATAGAGAAGAGAGTTACCACTTTGTTTCCAATATAAACAAGGTAATATCTTCTCCATTCTCTAAATTATATTCCATTATTTAAAAGTAAGGGAATTCAATAGGTAGAATTTTCTATGGAGCATGTTGTATTTAACTACCATAGGATCAATAAGCAAGCAAGATATATTTTTAAGACAATGCATGCGCTAAATTTGGAACCCCATGTTCGGTTACTCTACGAGTATATGGATAGCAAAATCATGAATTGTCAAATTGGTATCATCCATGTTCTTTGTTAGAAATATATTACATGTAGTGTTGGATATCCTAGAAAACAAACTAGTACAATAGAGACAGAAACTTAGAATTTAGTTCATGTAGAAAATGGAACTTGTTATACATATATCATGATCAAGATTAATTTGTCAAATACATCTATGACATGGTTTTTGAAGAGGAAACTTAATAAAAAAAAAACTTAGAAACATAAAAACACACCTAACATTACAAGTATAATAGGAATCACCTTTTAAAAATTAGAAACAATTGCAAAATTGTTCATCCCTCCCTCCAATGTAGGCCGTGCAGAAGGAGGGGCAGAAAAAAACACCATTCCCTTCCATCAGCATAGCCCCTGTAGTTCCTAGTGTTGATTTTAAAACTCTATTTCTTTCTTTTTATTCAACATAAAGCCAAATCAAACTTTATGATCATATCCCACATATTATGGTTTAATAATTAATTAATTAATTAATTAATTAAGTTTAATATACATTTGATACATGTCTAACACCATAAAACTATAAATATTTAGAAAAATAATTAAAAGACTAGATACTAAATGTGATCTTATAAAGAATAGAAATTCCAATTATATAGATAGATAAAGTTGACAAACGAAGTAAATAATAAAAAATTTCTCTATCAAAGTAAGCATTAAAGAACGTAAATAAAATATATCTAATAGTATGATCCCCTTAAAAATAGACAAAAATATGAATTAAAAACAAGAGAAACACGATAAAAATAAAATATCAACTATCTTAAGGTAAACATAAAACAAGAATCGCATAAATAATAAAGCTTAAAAATTTAAATTATTAAGCAAAATAAAACTTAAAAATTCTATAATATTTATCGGTAAATATAAAGTAAATAAAATTTGCAAATTCATAAAATTAAGTTAACTATCATACAATATTCAAAACAAGCTTTCCAACGCCTATATGAAAATATGAGTTGAGATGAATATCATAGGTTTAATTGAAGATTACATGATAAAAAAAAAATAAAAGTTATTTAAAATCACTTCTTATAAATAAAATCATCAATACGCATTTTATATAAATACTAGAAAAAAGAAAACTTTATGAACATCAAATTGATTATTCATATATTGAAAATAAAGCCAAAGGGGATACAATAGACTTAGTTTAAGTTTATACAACCAAAAATTGACATCAAAGAATTATAAGAATACCTCTCTTACACAAAATATATTATTACAAATTTCACGACTTTATCGGAAGAATATAAATTTTATAAAATTTAGAACTCCTAATTAAGTACAAAAATTAGATCAAGATTATAAAATTTGAATTAGAACATAATTGAGTATAGCTGGAATCATTATACAAATAATACGTATAATGATAAATATATGTTATTTCATTTCATAGGAAATACTAAAGTTTATGTTCTCAAACCCCGAGCACTTTTTAGAGACGTATCAAGTAAACAAAAATGCTCAGGTGAGGAAATTCTAATGATCTATTGTTTGCTGTTATGTTGCTTGTATTACTTGTCTGATGAATGACTGATTGTTGTGAATGCTATCATCCGCATGATTACCTTAACAAATGGATAAGTATAATCACTCAACTAAACTAATCGGATATAGTCATCGCATGTGCTTGAAATCCCCCATAGGAAATGTCCTGGATTTGCAATCAAATGTATTTTCGAAAGACTACGACTTAGAGAATCTCAGGTCGCACTTTTACCTCTTAAACGGGTTTTACTAAAACAGTTTATGAAATAAACGTAGGATGTTTCCGAGTATTTTTTTATAGGGGATGTTGCTTGACTTAGGGTCCACTTATCAAATGGCGGTAGATGTTGCTTGACTTAGGATCTACCTGCCCGATTCACCATTGATTGGTGATGGTCAATTTTGGTAGTATATATTCTACTTGCGTGATTCACCATTAATTGGTGATGGTTAGTTTAATTCACTACCATTTGGTGATAATCAAATCTAAATATTAACCAATATTAACTAGCGTAAATCACGTGAATACGTTAGGGAATATTGCTTTTTACCAATGACACATAAGCATTAGGGAAGTCTGGATGGACACTACCACCAACAACCTCGTTTATGGTAAGACGAGCTATCCCATACACGTAAGTATGGGAGACAATTGATATGTAGACCGCATAAATCTACATCATTTATGACTCCGGACACTTATAGATGTGTTACTTGTATTCATTATGTTTGCATTCATATCGCGTATAGATAGATTTGCATGAATGTCTAATTAATGCTTGATAACTTAGGTGATCGTATTATTGAGGAATGAACTTATTGAGCTGTGGTTTCGCTCATCCCCCAACAATTTTTATGCAGGAATAACCTTAGCTAGAAATGAGTTAAGAATGTGTGGAGAGTGCTTTTCTATCAGACCTTCTTGAAGCTAGAAAGCTAGATTACTATAAACTTAGAATATAGTTTTGAATAAATTGCATAAATAGCTGAGGCTTTACATTTTATAGGATTGAAACCCCATTTTTACTGTTTGGTAGGGGATACCGATTCTCTGTTATCTTGGTAGAATATGGAGAATCGGATTCCATAATTGAATTTCATCAATACTATTAAATGTATATGTATCATTTAAGTAGGAGATATTAAAAATAAGTAGAGTTTTGTAATATTTGATTTGCAAGATGGTTATCACATTGCGAATGCACACGTGATATGATAACTTTAGATTAATTCTACTAGAACCCCTTTTTGAGGCATGACAGTAAGACTATCAGTTTTTCATCGATATCTATTTTTTGATAAACATCTGTTTGAAAACTATAAAAATATGATGTTAAAATGACTATAACATGAATTCAAACCATTAGATATCTTAGTCTCTAACTTTGTATCATTAGAATTTTTTAAGCCACTATCACAATTTAAATCTTCTACTATTTAGCTATTATATTTTTTTTGAGAAATTTCTCTCCATAGGACCTCTTTGATATTAACTTTGGCCACCAAAATTTTCGTAAAGTCTCCAGTAGATTTTTAATATTCTATTTGTAAAACTAAAAAGAATTTTTATTACTAGTTCTTTTTTGGCATATTAGTATTTTATCAAAGGCCATCCTGGGTATTATTTTTAAAGGGTCCTTCAATTTGATGATCTTCGGTTCGATGCCAATTCTTGAAAATTCCCACGGGTTCACTGCAGGAACCATTTGTAAAACAAAACTTAGTCTAGAAAATTTTGTAGAGGGCAATACGTTTTTCCTTTTTGATTTATTTATTTATTTTTTTGGGTAGTCAGGGTAATATTAATATGTATGCCTGCTTTTAGCTAGTTTTGAATTTACTATACAGCTACATAGGTATGGTGAATCAGCGGTGGCACGTGTGGGTCGACACGCGGGCTATGGGCCTGGCATGACACGCTAAGGAAAAATATAAAAGGAGGAGCATGCGCGGGCCGGTACGCGGCATGCAAAATAAGTAAGCCAGCACACCACAGCACACAAGGCACGCGAACTAGCACGTGAGTCTTTTTTTAAAAATAACAATATAAAAATAGTGATTTATTTTTTAGTTTACTTTAAACTGTATTTAAAAAATTATTTTTATTATTTTAATAAAACGTATTTGTCTTCTTAAAAAATATAATATATTTAGTAAATTTTATTTGTTTAAAATGATTTCAATTGTATTACTATTAACATATTAACTTCAATATTGTTTACTTGTTTAGGAAATAAAAGAAAATGAAATTATAAAATAATATTTAATAATAATTGATTTATATGCTTTTTAAAAAATAAAAATAAAAAAATAGTGATTTATTTTTTTTAATTCACTTTAAATTTTATTTAAATAAATTATTTTTATTATTTTAATTAAAATATTTGTCTTCTTAAAAATAAATATATTTAGTATATTTTATTTGTTTAAAATGATTTTAATTATATTACTATTAATATATTAACTTCAATATTGTTTACTTGTTTAGGAAACAAAAGAAAATGAAATTATAAAATAATATTGTAATAGTAATTGATTTATATGTCTTTTTTAAAATAATAATATAAAAATAGTGATTTAATTTTTAATTTACTTTAAATTATATTTAAATAAATAATTTTTATTATTTTATTTAAATATATTTGTCTTCTTAAAAAATATAATATATTTAGCATATTTTATTTGTTTATAATGATTTCAATTATATTACTATTAATGTATTAACTTCAATAGTTTTTAGGAAATAAAAGAAAATGAAATTATCAAATAATATTGTAATTGTAATTAATTATATACCTTTTTATAATAATAATATAAAAATAGTAATTCATTTTTTTAATTTACTTTAAATTGTATTTAAATAAATTATTTTTATTATTTTAATTAAATATATTTATCTTCTTAAAATAAAATATATTTAGTATGTTTTATCTTTTTAAAATGATTTCAATTCTATTACTATTAACATAATAATTTCAAGGCAGACAATGGACAACCCTTATAAGGGCAGGTTATTGAGCGGTACATCCTCCACCACCACCTCCACAAGGGCCACAATCATTGTATTACTATCAGCTCTCGAGTGATGCTAATGATCAGGTAGACAACAAAGTGGTCAATCATCATATTTGCACCATTTTTTTAAATTAAATTAATTACTTTTTTTACTATTAATGTAAATAATAATGTAATGTATATTATTACTATTAATAGAGTTAAAAATATTACTTTAGTAATTGTCTAAATTTTATTTATGTTAAATGTTACAATCAATAATTTATTTGAAACTAATTTGAATAATTAGTTTAATTAAAATTTCGAAAACCATAGAAAAAACCGCGAGTCGAAAATAATATAAAACAAAAAAACCATATGAAATTGGATCCTATTGAAGATACGTAAACCAACACGCGGAGGCATCCTGGCATGCAAATAAATAGGTCAACACTGCATGGCACGCCCAAAAAAAAAAAAACACACAAAATATGGTATGCGAACACAAATAAGCTAGGCACGTAAAAGCATATAACACATAAAGCACGTAAAATTTAGCACACAAATGATACGACACGACCTATTCACCTTGCCAATGGCTACCTTTCAAATCACTTGGGCGCTCCATCATTGCTCAACTCACCGACTTAAAAAAATAGACGAATAAAGTAAAATGGCTCGCAGTACTAAATACAGATATACTGTGTTTAATTTAGTGAAATAAAAAAGATATTTAGCTTATTTAGTTAGTAAAAAAATTATATTATATAAATAATTATTTCATATAATGTGTAGTAGATAACGGGTCTTTTTTTTTTTCCCTTAAAGAATTGCTTTTAAAAAAAACATTTTTAATCCTTTTAAATATCTCTAATTATAAAATAAAAAAATAATGATAAAATCTTATTTTATTTCAGTATACTAAAGCAACATCGGCGATGTGTTGTTAGTTATTACTTATTATTATAAGAGTAGCTTTATCCCAGTTACTAAGCATCAAATCCAAGTTGTAGAGGCCACTAAAGTCATTATTGTATAGGGCAGGGCCAAATAATGGTTGCAGGCCTTGCATCCAACACCAATAAAAAGAAAAAAGGAAACAAAGAAAACCTCTATTACTCGTGGACGAGGAAAAAAAAGTTTTAAACCATCTGATGGTCCTTCTTAGCAAATAGCAAAGTGATGGCAGATGAGGGAGGAAGCTCGAGTGTAGGAGGGACTAGTAAAGAACCTTCAAGCAGGAACTTCGACGTGTTCCTCAACTTCCGAGGACTTTATGGCCGTTCTAGAGTCGTTAGTAGCATCTATGGTGCGTTTGTTCGTGCTGGATTCCGGGTCTGCTATGGATATGAAAGCATCGCGAAAGGGAGGATCAATGAGGGAGAGCTGATGGAAAACATCACCAACTCCAGTATTTACATCCCCATTTTCTCCAGGGACTACGCGTCCAGCACGTGGTGCCTCCGTGAACTAGCAAAAATAATGGAGTGCTGGGAAGCTTCACAGAAACAAGGGAGAAGAAAATAATTTTACCTTTCTTTCATGGTGTCGATGTAACTCAAGATATGAAGCTTAAATGGGAAGTTACGTTGTTGCCCTACAAAAGCACAAGGACGCGTTTGGCGAAGCTGTGGTAAAGTTGTGGGAAATCGCACTCCAGAAGGCCGCGGAAATCAGTGGGCTGAATACACCTAGCTATGACAGGTAATGTTCACTGATCTTGCCCCAAAGGTTTTTTTTTTTTTTTTTTTTCCCTCTCTCTCTCTACCCCTTTAAAATCTCTATTTTTAGTGTTTTTCTTGGGTTCTTAATGTTTTCTATCTTTGTGGGGTTTTCTTTTGTGTTTTCATTTTTTTTTAATTTATTTGTATAAGTCTTAATGTTTTCATTTTCTTAAAAGAAAAATTATAAAAGAGGACTCTGATCAAGTCTGATAATGATGTCCTTTATCGATGTGATTGAAATCATCTAGATAATTAATGATTTGAGACGGAAAGTAATATAAACATTGTGATAAACTACCGCTTCATCCAGGCAAATGAATAAACAAATAATAGTAGTGCTTTTTTTTCTGCGACCCGAGTGCTCAGATAGCTGCAATTTTCTTTTTGTTTAGGCTACTAACGGTTACAACGGAGGTCATGAAAAAAGTTTGTCAGTTATGGACGATTAGAAGTGATGCAAAGAAGGTACCTAATGATTATGTTGGAATAGAGGATCCAATGGATGATGTAATGAAGTTGTTAGATCTAGATGCCCGTGATGTTCGATTTATCATCATTCATGGAACTGGTGGCGTGGGAAAGACGACTCTTGCCTGGCTTGTTTTCCAGAAGATATCTTTTCACTTTCCAGAGGGTGCTGCCTTTCTTTCGGACATCGCGAGAAGTACTGTACAGCTGATATTGTGAACTTGTATGAAGACTCGATATCACAGCTTTCTCACGAGAAATCAGTCGATCTTAGTGGAGCAGATCAAGAAACAGCCGTGATAATTGAAAAATTAAGAAACAAGAGAGTGCTTATTGTGCTAGATGGCGTAGACAATAGCGACCAGCTATTGAATTTACCCGGAGTCCCCTCTTCGTTTGATAACGGAAGCAGAATTGTTATAACTACCAGAGATATTAAAATAATACCTCAAGATAAAGATAAAGATAAAGGTTTTTATTCATACGAAATGCAGGAAATGGGACCTGATGATGCTTTAAAGCTCTTCAGTAGACGGGTGTTTGAAGGTGACTCGCCACCAGAGAGTATGGTCAGATTTCAAGAGAAGTGGTGAAAACAACTGGGGGACTTCCTTTGACTATTGGTGTCATAGCTTCTTTTTTCAAATATAAATATGCTCTTGAGAAATTTAAAAAAGAGGTTCGTGAAATTGAGGCAGAGGCATCAACTAGTAGAACACCTTGGAACAGGGACTTTGAGGTGTTCCTCAACTTTCACGGACCTGACAGCCGTGCTACAGTCGTCGATGTTCTCTATGACTCCTTGAATCGTGCTGGAGTTCGGGTCTTCTGTGGTGACGAAAGTATCAGGCAAGAGGAAGACATTGGAGGAGAGATGATGAAAGCCATCGGTTGCTCCAAAATCTACATCCCCGTTTTCTCCAACGATTATGCATCTAGCAAATTATGCCTTCGTGAATTAGCAAAAATGATGGACTATTGGGAAGCTTCGCAAGGAGAGGATGAGAAGAAAGTGATTCTTCCCATCTTCAATGATGTGGATGTAAATACAGATGTGAAGCTTAAATGGGAACTGTACACCACTGCCATACAAAAGCACATGGACCGGTTAGGCAAAGATGTGGTGAAGCCGTGGGAGATGGCACTTCAGAAAGCAGCCGAAATCAGGGGATGGGACATACGTGATCATGGGTAATGGACTAGTTCATACTTATTTCGCGTAGTACTTATTTCTTATGCTAAAATTCAATTTTTGGTGTTTTTTGCACTATGATATCTGGATTCTTGCATAGGTTGGATTTTTTGTTCTTTTTATTTTTTTTTTTTTAGTTTTTGATTAATGGTCACATAGACCAATAGAAATATAGAATATAAGTTAACATGACACTAGATGCTTTGAATTGTGAAAATTTGCATAAAGTAGAGAACTTTTAAAGAGAGATGTTAGAGCTAATATGACATCTAAAAACCTTAAATAGAAATTTTACCAAATAAGCTAAATATGATTTTGCCCGTGGAAGTTGATTTTCATGAAACAAGCATAAATTTAATCTTTCAACATTATTATCTTATCTGTATTTTTTGACTTTTCTTTTTTGGTCTCAATGCTTTTCATTTTCCAAGCTGATCTCGTAAAAAAGATGATACAGGTGTTTTAACTTTTAGAATTGCAAAGTAACCGCTGTTCCATGAGTAAGTAATTAGGGGAGTAGACATGCCGTCTGTGCCATCGT
Organism: Combretum micranthum; assembly: GCA_024138025.1. NCBI lineage: Eukaryota > Viridiplantae > Streptophyta > Magnoliopsida > Myrtales > Combretaceae > Combretum > Combretum micranthum. The sequence goes on along the minus strand of JAMXBD010001725.1, from coordinate 211,776 downwards.
AATAATATAGATAAATGAAGGTTTGGTGAAGTAAAATGGAAGGGAGATGTTATATATAAGTTATCCATTGGTAGTTGGCGGTGGGTTTTAATCCAATAAAGATTTCATCCGTCTGAAGGTCCATTGACAAACCATCTTAAGCAATCAAATAAACATAGAATACTCGTGATTCTTTAACGTAAGTGTTAATATAATTGCAATTTTATTTTTTGTTTAGGCTACTTGAGCTTTCGAAACTCATAGTTGAAGAAGTTTGTCGTAGCTTATGGACAAGAAGTGATATGAAGAAGAACGTGCTTGATGACTATGTTGGAATGGATGATCCAATGGAAGACATCATGGGGTTGTTAGATCTAGATGCCCCTGATGTTCGTTTTGTCGCCATTCATGGCAGTGGTGGTGTTGGAAAGACCACTCTTGCGAGGCTTGTTTGCAATGAAATTTCTTCCAAATTTGGATCAAAAGTTGCCTTTATTTCAGATGTCCGTGATAGGTACCATTCAGCTGGTATTGAGGACTTGCAAAAGGACTTATTGTCACAGATATCACTTTTCTTCGAACACCCATTTTTTGACTACGAAGTGGTGATAAAAAACATTAATGCATGGAAAAGTGCTTATTGTCCTAGATGACTTAGGCAACAGTGTTCAGCTAATGGATCTGGTGGACCCCTTGGTTTGTTGAGGGAAGCAGAGTCATTATAACTACAAGATATGTTGAAATAATTCCTGAAGATAATTATTTTTGTCGATACGAAATGCAAGAAATGAGAGCTGATGACGCTTTGAATCTCTTCAGTAGATTGGTCTTCAAAAGTGATTTGCCCCCAGAGGAGTTTTATGAGATTTCAAGAGATGTAGTATATGACCGGGAGAAATCCCCTAGCTATTAAAGTCTTAGGTCCTTTATTCAGCTACAAAAGTAAAGAAGTATGGGAATGTAAACTTAAAAAGCTTGAGAAAGTGGTTGATATGGATGCCAGAAGTCAATTGATGATAAGTTACGAGGAATTGGACAACCATGGCAAAGATATTTTTCTTGATATTTCATGTCTCTTCATCAACGAGGAAATTGAAGACGCAACTTATTATTGGGAAGTACAAGAACGTAACTCTATAAGTAATATTATGGTCCTTAGAAATATGTCTTTAATAGAGATTGTTGATGGGAATAAGCTCAGGATGCATGGCTTTTTAGAGACCTTGGAAGGAGTCTTGTTGCTGAGAAAACTACATCTCTTAGGGAGCGTAGCAGGTTGTGGTCACCAGGGGAAGCTTTCGCCGTTATACATTCAGAGATGGTAACCCATGATTTTACCTTATTTTATAAAATAATAATTTAGAGTTCTTACTTTTTCTACTTTCTAATTACTATTCCTAGGGGACTGAAGAAGTGGCAGCACTCAAGCTTATGAAACTCGATGTGGACTTCTGTTTCAGTTACAAACAATTTGCAGGGTTAACAAACCTCAAGTTCCTTGAATTAAGTGGTGGAAAATTTGAAAAGGAGGATTTCAAGAAAGTTTTCTCAGAGTTGAGATGGCTTTCTTGGGATAATTGTCCAGAAAACTTTCAAGCAAAGAACTTAGGTTTTGAAAAATTACTTGTTCTTATGCTGTCAGCGACTAGATTCTTTGATTATTGGGGTATATTGGACGAAATCAAGGTATAGTGTTATTTTCTTCAATTTAGCTCTACCTTATTTGCTTCCATAATAGTTTTGTCTGAGTTTGAGCCAATTTGCAGGTAGCAAAAGATTTGAAAGTCCTTAAGTTTACACATTGCTTTTCGATGGGAAGTGGCCTGAATTTTTTGCATTCCCACAACTGGAGAGATTGGTTTTCAGAAATTGTAAAGGGTTGGAAGGGATAGACAGGTCCATTGGGATGCTGGAGCATCTAACTTACTTGGAAATCACAGATGATTTCAATTCTATGCGGACGTTGCCTGATTTCATCAGTGGTCTAAAGTCACTGTCGGTGCTGAAGCTGGAGTTGGCCTATCTAGACGAGTTGCCTCCCTCAATTGGAGAGCTTAAGAATCTAAAGTATTTATACTTACGGTGTTTTTGGTTGACTAAGCTCCCCGAGTCAGTTGGACAATTAGAGTCGCTAGTTGAGTTGGACATTTCATACACAAGAATCACCGAGTTACCGGAATCTATTTCAAATCTGAGGAGTTTAAAGGTCTTCAAATGGAGAAAACTGTCTTCAAATGGAAAAAACTGCAAGTTATATCGGTTCCGCACAACATTAAGACACTAATGGCATCACACTAGTTTGATCCTCCCAGCAGAGATGGAATTGAAATCTTAAAATATTAGTAGTCTTGAATTAGAAACTAATTCTGGTTATTGGATTGCTACTCTTCTCGCAGTGTTATTGTCTCCCTTGATAATTTTTTATTACTACTCCTCAGTTGTAAGGGCTAATTTTGATCTGTACTCTGTCCACGTCTTTATTTGTGCTTTATTTTTATATAAATTGTTTTCACTACTTTTGTCTCGTTGAGATATATTTGGATTGCCTTTGCACAGATATATTTTGACGTAGCGTAAAGCGTTCAAATCAAAATTTCAATAACAATGCAAACTTTATGAGAGAATTTCTCAATAAGAACTTCAAATATCAAAAGTTAATAATAATCTGTACAAAGGGTTACAATGCCATTTATAAGGCTTGAATACGACCTTTAAGTTCCCTAAAATAAATGAAACGAAAACGGTAAAATAAATAAAATAGAAACGTCAAAATAAATGAAAGAAACGGTAAAATAAATACGACCTTTAAGTCCCCTAAAATAAATGAAACGAAACGGTAAAATAAATAAAATAGAAACGTCAAAATAAATGAAACAGAAACGGTAAAATAAATTAAATTGGCAAGCCGTCCATCTCCTACAGCTTGGTCTTCCTCCGTTGCTTCTTCGACAACTCACTTGTTTGCGATCCCGTCTACATCAGTCTCCTCCACTTGAACAAGACTCGTCCTCGAGTCATTGGATAGGTCCGGATAGAGAGCATCTCCAGAATCATGAAACTTTGATAAATCTGCCACATTGAATGTTTTGGAAATACCCCAGCTGTCGGGCAAATCCACTATGTATGCATTATCATTTATGCGTTGCAGCACTGTATAAGGACCATACTTCTTTGGTTTAAGCTTGCTGTAGGTTCCTATAGGAAATCTCTCCTTGCGTAAGAAAACCATAACCTGATCACCCTCTTGAAATATTTCATGCCTTCGATGTTTATCAGCAGCTTGCTTATAGTGTTGATTGGCTTCTTCCAATCTTTGCTTTACCTCTTTCTGAACATCTACCACTTTACCATATGCTTTGCTGGAATATTTATACTCTCTCAAGAGTGTGTTGTGGTACCTTAGTGTAGACAATTGAAAAAGGAGATCTTCTTAGCACTATGAACAACACTATTATAGGCAAACTCAGCCTGGGAAGGATGATGTCCCATTGCTTCGGTTTATCACCACAAAGACTGCGAACCATATTTCCCAAAGTTCGATTGACCGTTTCCGTCTGACCATCAGTTTGTGGATGAGCTGTGCTGCTAAATTGTAAAGATGAATCAAATAGCTTCCACAATGTTCTCCAAAAATGACTCAGAAATTTGCTATCCCGATCTGAAGTGATGGTCTTGGGAACTCCATGTAAACGAACGATTTCCTTAAAGAACAATCTAGCCACACCAACCGCATCAGTAGTTTTTCTACAAGGAATGAAGTGTGACATTTTGAAAACCGGTCAACAATTACAAAAACAGAATCGAATCCTCTCTGTGTACGTGGCAATCCCAGCACAAAATCCATGGACAAATCTTCCCAAATGTGTTCAGGCACTGGTAAAGGCATGTATAGACCAGTATTTTTAGAATACCCCTTTGATCTCTGACAAACATAACACTTCTCTACAAATCTACTCACATCTCGTCTGAGTTGTGGCCAATAAAATCTCTCCCTCACTGCTGCTAGAGTTTTATCACGCCCTAAATGACCAGACAATCCACCCCCATGAAGATCACTAATCACCTTCTCTCTCAATGAAGTTCTTGGCAGACATAATTGATTCTCATGCATCAAATAACCATCAGATAAATAAAAAGAAACAAAATGATTATTTGATACCTGGTGCCATATGTCAGAAAAATCCTCATCTTGGGCATATGCATCTTTAAGCTGCTCAAACCCCAAAATATCCTGACTCAAAGTCATCAACAAAGAAGCTCGCCTGCTTAAAGCATCTGCAACTTTATTCTGAGCTCCAGATTTGTGTCTTAATCTGAATGGAAACTTTTGTAGAAATTGACACCATCTCGCATGCATGTCAGTACTTATTCTCTTTTGACTATTCAGATATTTTAGAGCCTCATGATCTGAAAATAACACAAATTCCTTTCCAATCAAGTAATGCTCCCAGATTTTAAGAGCACGCACTACAGAATAAAACTCTTTGTCATAAGTGCTCCATTTTCGTCTGGCATCACTAAGTTTCTCACTAAAAAATGCAATTGGCCTCTTCGCTTGAGATAGAACCGCTCCTATGCCCACTCCACTGGCATCACAATCCACTTCAAACAACTTCTCAAAGTCTGGGAGAGCAAGTACTGGTGTGTACTCAATTTTTCTTTTAAGATTGCAAAACTAGAAGCTGCTTCTTCAGTCCACAAGAACTTCCCTTTCTTCAGACACTCTGTCATAGGTGCAGCAATAGTGCTAAAATTCCTAATAAACCTGCGATAGAAAGCTGCTAAGCCATGAAAGCTTCGCAACTCGGAGACATTTTTAGGAGTAGGCCACTCTCTAATTGCCTGCACCTTTGTTTCATCAACCCGGACACCATCAGCCGAAACAACATAACCCAGAAAAAGCAACTTGTTTGTCATGAAACTACACTTCTTAAGATTAATATTAATTTATTCTCGTGCAGGGCTGTCAGTACACTCTTCAAATGCAACAAGTGTTCATCCTCACATTTGCTATAGATCAAAATATCATCAAAATACACCACTACAAATTTACCCATAAAAGGTTTTAATACCTGGTGCATTAGCCGCATGAATGTGCTGGAGCATTGGATAACCCGAATGGCATGACTAACCACTCATATAAACCCTCCTTTGTCTTAAAGGCGGTTTTCCATTCGTCACCAGGCCGGATTCTAATTTGATGGTATCCATTCTTCAGATCTATTTTGGAAAACCATTTAGCCCCATGTAGCCTATCAAGCATGTCATCCAATCGTGGTATTGGAAATTTGTATCCCACAGTGATCCTGTTTATAGCCCTGCTATCCACACACATTCTCCAACTCCCATCTTTCTTGGGTGTCAATAAAGCAGGCACTGCACATGGGCTCAAACTCTCTTGGATCAAACCCTTTTTCAATAACTCCTCAACCTTCTCTTTGAGAATCTCACTCTCTTTCGGGTTCATCCTGTAATGTGGAAGATTAGGAAGGCTGGCTCCAGGAATAAGGTCTATTTGGTGCTGAATGTCCCTCAATGGTGGCAACCCAGCTGGTATGTCATCTGGCATCAATTCCTTAAATTCCTGTAGCAAAGGGCGAACTAATTCAGGCTGCTCCTCCACTTGCAACTCAACATCATTCATCAGAACCTGTTTCACAATTAACGCATGCACTTGCCTAGTTTCTTTCATCTCAGCCCCAAAATCCTTCACCACAGACAAAAACATACCCTTATCTGGTAAAGGAGTCTTGTCTTTCAGTGGTAGCAAAGTATATTTCACCCCTTCCCTTTCTAATTTATACACATTACTCTTTCCTGAATGTTGTGCATCAACATCATATTGCCAAGGCCTACCAAACAGGAGGTGGCACACATCCATGTCAACTATATCACAATACACAACATCATTATACTTACCTATGGAGAATGGAACCTTGCAGCGTTCCGTCACTTCAATTTTTCCAGCGGCTGACTTAATCCACCCCAAAGTATAAGGATTTGGATGTTTCTCTACAGGCAATCTCAATTTTTGAACTGTCTTCTTTCCTATTATATTTTCACAACTACCGCTATCAACAATCACACCAAACACCTTACCATCGATAGTACATCTAGTTCTGAACAATTGGTGGCTGGGTATGATCTTCAGACTTTGGTGTCAGCATCAACCTTCGAACAACATACACTCCCTCTTCTTCTTCATCATATTCCTCCTCCTCATCTCCATCGGCTTCACAACAGATGCCTTCATCACCTTCTTCTTTTTCTACAATATTAACGGTCTTCCTCTTAGGACATTCATTCGATCTATGCCCGGTTGACCACAACGAAAGCACTTCCCCACCATGGGTCTCGCATAAGGATTATCCATCTTCTTGCCCTCTTTATCCTGTCCCTCATTCATAGGACGTTTTCCTGCAACTTTATCCTCTAGGGATTTGTTCTTTACATTGAATCCACGATTCGTTTGGTCCTCTACCTCTTTGCTCTTCTCCTTTACCAGGTAGTAGATCTATATCCCCCATAATTTCTATTTCCATGCTCTTGCTGCATCAATTCAGCCCTCAGTGCCAGATTCTTCGCTCACTCAAGGTGCGAATTACCTGGACCCCAATTCTATCCCAAGGTTGGTTTCAATCCTTCCAAATACCGAGCCACCTGCTGACCTTCAGATTCTATAAGATTATTTATTTCTTCTAACCTCATGAATTCAGCAGTAAACTCATGGACAGATTTATTTCCTTGCTAACACCTTTGATATTGTTGAAACAAAATCTGCTCGTAATCAGGCGGTGGGAATTCTGATTTCATTAAATACTTCATCTGATACCAAGTGTGAACCGGACCCTTTCCTTCTCATTCTCGCCTATATTGAATCCGCTCTCACCATGCAGAAGCCATTCCCTTTAATCGACATGCCACTAACTTGACTTTTCTTTCGGGAGGAGTCTCTGCATAATCAAAGAACCGATCCACATCAGCAACCCAATCTAAAAACTCTTCAATTCCAAAATTTCCATTAAAATATGGGATGTCAACTTTCAATCGAAAGTCTCCACCATCTCGATCATCATAACCATCTCTTCTATACCCGCCATATCACTGATTTCAAAAATTTCCAGTATCTCTATGATCATAATCATTTCGTCTTCGACCGCCGTATGGTGGATTGCGAGCAAACCGAGGTGGTTCTACATCGCTCTCTTCAAAATTTTCATCATAGATAAGTTGTATACGGGCAGGATTTGGTCTGTCAATAGGTTCCCCACGAGCTACATCGTCCCCTGGTCTTCTATTGTCATCTCGTCTCCTGTTTGCATCAATTTCCAAAGCAACCAGACGATCTACAATCTCATCAAGACGTTCCTCGAAATGTTGGAATCTGTGATCCATCCGTTGCTCTAGACGTCGCTCCAATTGTTGCAACGCCTCGTCCTCCTGAGAGGCTCCACCCTCCTGAACATCGTCACGGAGAGCACCGCTATCACTGTAGATAGCCATCCTCGCTTTGATACCACCTGACGTAGAGTAAAGCGTTCAAAGATCAAAATTTGCAATAACAATGCAAACTTTATGAGAGAATTTCTCAATAAGAAACTTCAAATATCAAAAGTTAATAATAATCTGTACAAAGGGTTACAATGTCATTTATAAGGCTTGAATACGACCTTTAAGTTCTCTAAAATAAATGAAACGAAAACAGTAAAATAAATAAAATAGAAACGTCAAAATAAATGAAACAGAAACGGTAAAATAAATACGACCTTTAAGTCCCCTAAAATAAATGAAACGGAAACGGTAAAATAAATAAAATAGAAACGTCAAAATAAATGAAACAGAAACGGTAAAATAAATTAAATTGGCAAGCCGGTCCATCTCCTACAGCTTGGTCTTCCCCCGTTGCTTCTTCGACAACTCACTTGTTTGCGATCCCGTCTACATCATATTTGTATCTTAGTTATGCATTGTGACTGTTTTATTTTTGTTCAATCAATATCTTGTCTGTCTTTTATTTTTAGGCAAATTATTTTGACGAATGCTTCAGTTGAAAATTATTTTGAAAATACTGTTCTCTTCACTTATCGATGAATCTTAAGCCGAAAATGATAATATGCCCTGCGATGATTTCCATCGAATGTGTACTTTCCTCTTGCCTTTCGGTAATTCATCTACGCTTATGGTTTCTTCGTCATCCCTTTTCATTGAAGCAATCAGAAATTTCTTTGTCATGTAAGATGATGATGAGCAAGAAGATTATCGGAGTCGTTCTAGTCTGCAGTTTAACCAGCATGGTGCCTAACGTGGACAGACCAAATTCTGGAACTTCCAGCTTGTAGTTATAATCCAAAAGAATGTTGCTTGACTTAACTTCTCTGTAAAAAGTAAGCAGGTTAGCATTGTGGAGATGTGCTAGAGCTTGAGCTGCTTCTGTGGCAATGGTGAGTCAAACCGGCCAAGTAGGCCCATTACATCTTCGATCAAGAAGCCTGAAAGGCAGGCTAGATGCGGGTGGCTAAGGGATGAAAGGAGCTTGATGTCATTCATGACTTGATGAGTACAAGTGTCTCCATTCTTTTAATTCTCCTGCATATAACCGTCTCATATGCCCCCTATTCCTAGTCTCTCTGTTTATCTGCATGTCTCAAATAATGACAGTGCAGACTAATGGGAACTAAATCCTTCTGTATATCAATTCAAACTAAGTTGATCTTTCAAATGGTGGCCAAAATAATAATAAAAAAAAAATTATCTTTCAAATAATGCCTTTGTTGGAAACATGCAAAGAGCTCATGACAAGAAATCCTCCAAAACTGGCAGATTATAGTAAAGAGATTTCCCAATATATGTTGTTGCCACAGCAACATGCTTATGAGCCAGGGCAACCTGTACCCTCTCGGAGATGTTTCACAACTCCTGTTGGTAGCCTTGTTCTGTGAAATGCGTGGAACAGAGACAATTGCCAACTCCATGTTCTTCAATTAATTGGCAGCAGATCCCATTTGCCTGTCTAGGATTGCATTTGAGCTTAAACTTATGTATTAATTGTAATAAAGAAGGACAAATTAATGTGCATGCATCATAATATTTTTTAAGTATATATTTATTGTTTTAAACAGAATATGATATCTGATAAATTATTTTAAAATACTTATTCTAATATATAAGTAATTACAATAATAATAAAATTAATCATTAATATATTTTAAACCCTATAAAAATTAAATTTTTTATTATTTTCATTAGTATAAATGGATTAAATGGGTCAATTTGGCTCATTTAACCCACAAAGACATATAAGTAAGTTAAATGGGTTAGGAGGTGGGTAGACCCGTTTCATCCACAGGCCAAAGTGGATTTGGTTAAGGTTAGGGTTAGGATTAAGAAATTTTGGGTCAATTCTCAAATTAGGCCAATTTTTTTTTAGCCCATTTAACTCGTAGGCCAAAGTGGACCAGGCCGAGTTAGCCCGTTTAACCTACTTATACACCTTTAGTTTCGGTCTTGTAAATCTATGAGTAATGAATGATTCTTGTAAATCTAAAAAAATTTAAAAGGAAAAAAATAAAATATGCATATAATTAATGTATAGGGACAATAATAACAATAGTGCTTTTCTTTTTTTAAATAAAGTGTACATAATAACTAATTGATACATGCCTTATAATATAGATAATATATTGAACTAAAGTTTTTAGGCTTATAATAGATTGTGTGATATATATATAATATATTATATATGTGTGTGTGTGTGTGTGTGTGTGTAGTCATTAATGGTCTCGTTCACTTGGTTGAATAAATAAGACTGTAATAAAATCCTTATTACTGATGAATGGAATAAAACTGTAATAGGATTTTTCTTTATTAAATTTTTATTTAATTAGGATATTTTGGAAAAAAAGATAATGTCAGTATTGGATTCACATTCATAGGCTTGAGAAAGGAATAATTATTCAACGTTTTTTTACAATAGGGATTCATTATAGAACCGCTATTATAGTCAAGTGAACGTAGTAAGAGCCATTAATAAGGAATAAAGCTGTAACGAAATTATAATTACAGCGAAATAAACAAATAGTAAATGTTTCATTATGCCATGATTTTACTATAATATGATATGGAAAATTCTGAATATTTGATTTTTTTTTATGATGTATATATTCTATCGATAATAATATGATTCTTGTGAATGTTTGATGTTTATCATGACATGCATACGTTATATTGATCTTATATATAATATATATTATATATTTACCATGGTAGATATATATATATATATATATTCTATTGACAATTTGTTAACACGAATAAGTTCTATCAATATCTTGTCATAATAGTATAACATCTTTTTATTAGGGCCATGATATTCAACGTATGATTTAAATTTGCAATTAGTAGATTATATATCCTATGATACAATGATGTTTGAAAACCTTAAATCTTGTAAATATTCCATCATTCACATCTTTATAATGTCATAAATTGAGAATTTTTTTTCATAGTGTTTGTTGAAAATTAACACGTTGAATATAGATACCCCTTATGTTGGTTTGATTTATGATAACATATAGGTTGAATTGATGAGCATATTATTATGGTTTCTTGCTCAAAACTCTTTTGTTACTTGCAAAAAATTCAAGTTTCATGAAATTGCATAAAACTAAAATTGATAGATTTAGGATTCATCATAAAAAGTCTAATATTTTAAAATCATTAAAATTTAATGAACTTAAAGTGAAAAGATTTTAAGTTTCTAAAATTGATCAATAAACTAAAGTTTTCATTTGTTCAAAAGAACTATGTATTGTCTAATCTTGTATAGCGGGTATGTAAGCATCTAATGAGTGGCTTAAAAAGTGTAAAAAATTATTTTTGTGAAATTGTTGTGATTTATTTAAATATCGATATTCTTGTATAATGATAAAATCGACTAATTTGTAAATCTTGATAAAATGGTAAATTCTTTTTGTAAATATCATATAATAATATAATTTAGGATATTTAGGGGACAATTTATGATAGGTAAATTAATTAAAAGGTAGTAGCCATTTAAGTTTTAATAAGATAGCCTCCGAACCCATTATCTCTAGTTCCTTTTTACAAAATTGATTTTAAAATAAATTTATTGCAAATCAATAAAAAAAATTAGAATTAACCTACGAATTAATCCTAATTTGATTTTTTTCCCAATTTTGATCCAATGGCGACTCCAAAATATTTTAAAAGTTTTTTTAATTAAAAAATTCATTTAATTCTTAGTTTATGATTTATGTCAAATGGATTAGGGTTTAATGTAAATCAGATTAAAGGAAATTGAATCAGAAATAAAAATCCAAGCTTGACCGTATTGGGAGGACCTCATACTAGTCTATTTACATTGGACCGTAACTAGATGATGACTGAACCCGGCTTGACCCAACCCTTTGATCATCGATGTGGATCAATCCGAAGGTATATTTGAGTTTGAAATTTTGAAAAAGTTGGAAATGAATTTTTGGAAGAAAAATTTGAATTTAGACGATGCTATCCTTTGACAATATGTTTTGATATGAAATTTACTTATTATATGTTATGATTTGATTCTTAAACTTTAATGAATATTAGGTATGTATTTACTATTATTTGATGGCTATGCGTGCTAAGTTTAGCAATTTAAGCTGACTAAATTTTTTAATGAGAAAAAAATATTTTGTTGCTATTGTTTATGTGTGTTGTTGAAACATTACCTTTTAAAAATGTTGGAGCATTTAGATGATTTTTTGTAAAAGTGTTTAGGAAATCATAGTGCATGCCATTTTTAAAATGACAAACCCGTGTATCTTTTTGGAAGGTAATGCTCGTATAGGTCGTAAGACTTGGGGCCATATTGGTTGATACACTTGTTATGAGACCTTGGTTCGTATGTGTTGTAAGGATTTGACCCATATCTCTTGTGTGAGATCAAGGTCCGTATCTGTTGAGGGGCAAAGGTCCGTATTGATTGCGCCGTCAATTTGGGTCTTGTTGGTTATGTCGGACCTTTGCCTGTATCTCAAAGACATGATCTCAAAGACAGCATTATAATTTATGATACCTCCGTTAGACAGATTTTGTAACCTCATATTTTTCCAACTTTTTTTTAATATGGGAATGTGATAGATTAATAGGGTTAATGTCATATTTGGTATATAAATTTTACCTAAAAATTCCAAAAGTTTAATTTCATTACCCGAAGGCATTTTTAATATATATATTTTTATCTTATTTTGATTCTAGTGTGGAATTTTTTATTTATATTTATTTTTTCTTTATTATTAATTTTATTTTATTATTTAAAAAAAATTTAAACTCACATCATTGCCCAAACCTACCCTAATGCAGCCCATGTTCATCTCAGAATCTTCTCTTCTTTGAACGTGTTGGCTCTAATTTTACATTATATATTTGTCCATTTCCAAAAGAGTTTTCCACGTGGGATAATGCTCGTTGCCTCTTTCAGCAAACCATAATCTGCCAAATCTATAATGGCAGATGCAATTAACTACCCTTTTAAACTATCCCTTCAAGGTTCGTCAAAGTTGAATTCCAAGCAACTCTTTTGAAATGCATCACCATTCCCAGCTTTGAAAGACCCATTAAACTCTATTCTTCCATCATCGAATCCTGGTTCAAAAGAGGCAACAACAGATTTCATAAAACCAGAATTCTGTTGGCCGTTTTCCCGTTGAATCAGGATAGAACGAAGGGATCTGAAGGACGGTGATGGCGACCAAGGCTTAATCAAGACAGAACGAAGAGAATGCTCCTGCTCTGTTTTTTGTGAGTGAAATAGAGCATGAAACAATCAAAAACATTCATTGTCGCATTGGTCTTTCCTTCTCTATAATATTTATTTTCAAAAAATCCCAAACCGTAACATATTTATATAATTATTTACTACGCGATTTCTACATCGGTACGTGGATGCAACCTTCAGCAGGTATATATATATAGAGAGAGAGAGAGATAAGCTACGAAATCATCGGGGGGGAAAGGCAGCATGGCATTATTACAAGGTTTCTATGGCCTTTGTCTTACACTTGGTGACTTGACTTGACCTCGGAAATTCATACTTCGTATTTTTTTCAAGATATTCTTATAGACGCAAGAATAAACATTTCATATTTTAATATCATTATCTATCTATTTCTATACGAATCTAAGAATGTTCATGGATCGGTTAATCGATACGTTGTCCTATTTTTTTATCATAACCATAATGTTTGCATTTTTAAATCCTGATCCGAAACTGATTCTATATTAACGGTTAACCGACTTAATGGTTAACCTTTTTTCGGTTTTTGGTTTTTAACCGTTTAACATATTAGTTAAACAAATTTGTGATTAACTTTATTTTTCAATATATTTTGTAAAACATATAGCATTTTTTTGATAATTACATTAAAAACTGTAATTTAAGAATGTAAAACATGAAAGAGTTGGTAGTATATATCAATGCCATCAAGATAATTATTATAATAGTCTTTTGCTCTTGTGTTCTTATCAACCTTGAGTTAAATTCAAAATCTCAATCAAATACTACCATTGCAATTTTCAAACATACATACATTTGTTTCTTCTCATCTCAACATTCATCTCAGCATAATTCATACTAATAAATGATAACTCCATCAAACATACAATAACAAAAAGGTCTTGATTGTTCCAATTAACACATGTTCAAAATTACAGTAATATAATAACTTAAAGTTGAACACTTTCTTGTGACTTGTGAGCCCCATCACTTTCATGTATTCCCAACATAGCCAAGCTGAAAATAAAATAATAATAGTAAGTAAATAAATAAACATTTCGAACTTGTTTACAATAAATACCAGATGATCCATCATGTTATTATATATCATGCATGATCCATAACAATAAATTTGTATAAGCAAGTTTTGTTAGTATGTATTAAAGTGAGAGTTGAGAGAGCCAGCAAAGCAAGAAAAAATACAGTAAAGAATTTAACTTACATTCTCTTCTCAATCATCAATTATGCAAAGAGGATGGTCTTTCATAATGCAAGATGTTTCTAAAAAAAAAAAAAAACAAAGTATGACAAAAAGAAAAAAATTTCAATAATGTCAACATAGAAGTAAAAGATCAATAAAAAAAAAATGAAGAGTAGAAATAGTTTTACTTATGGATATTGATTCAAGTTGTTCCAGGATAGGCTCAAAATATATTGGTTGACTTGAATTCCTCAAGCAATTTTATCCATAAATTAGAGCTTCCACAAGTCTAGGTGTAAGTGCACTACGAAATGAATCAAGCACACGACCTCCAGTGCTAAAAGCAGATTTACTAGCAATTGTCGACACGCGAATAGCTAACACATCCCTTGCTATCAAAGCCATTGTTGGGTATTTAAATGCATTTGTTTTCCACTAACCTAATATATCAAAAGAAGGTACCTTCCTCTCACAATCATCATGCAAATATTTTTCCAATTTGCTTTTAGAATCCTCACTTCCTTCATCCCATCATGCTTCATGAACTTATCATCAAGGTATTGGCCTACATCTTGATATTCATCAACCACCATAGATGAGTCCAAATCATGTTGTTCTTCTCTTATTTGGACAGTAGATGTAAGTTTGGAAGCACCATAAGACTCAAACAAAGAGTCCAAAAAAAGTCTCACCTTTTCTTTTAGTTTGTTTGCAATACCCACATCATAAAATTCACCAACCATATATTCAACATATTTTAATTTGCATCGAGGATCAAGAATTAATGCAACAAATAACAAAACATTGATATTATCAATATTTGCCCAATAGTTGTCATACTTCTTCATCCTAAGAGCCATTGCTTTCAAACTAGAATCTCTACCTTTTTCAATCATTTTAGAAATCATCATGCCAAGACCATAAATCTTCTTCATATATTCATTACAAGTGACACGAAGTGAACCGGACAAGCTCAAAGTAGTGTCATAGAAAATCTTAAGAAAAGGCAATAATGATCTAGCATATTCCCAATCATCAAAAGTTGGAGTGCCTTTCTTCATAGTAAGATCCATGGAATACCTACTATCAGTGACCTCTAACAAATCAAAAGCTTTTTGAAATTTCAAGGTCGCCTCTAACATTAGGTATGTTAAATTCCATCTAGTCTCCACATCTAAGCACAAATGACTCTTACTATCAATATTCTCTTTTTCTATACAATTTTTAAACTTTTGGTTCCTAGAAGGAAAATATTTCACATACTTTACTGCATGCCTGATTCTCACAATAGAGTCATTTATTTCATACAAACCATCTTTTACAACTAAATTCAAAATATGTGCAACATACCTTACATGCAAGTGCTCACCCCCCAAGACACTTCCCTTCCAACTATTTAACCTTTTTTTCAAATACTGTAACCCCAAATCATTTGAGGATGCATTGTCAATGGTTACAGTAAACACCCTATCAATTCCCCAATTAAGCAAACACCGCTTAACAGCCATGCCAATTACCTCCCTAGAACGACTAGAAATTGGATAAAAAGAAATAATTCTTTTATTTATTTTCTAATCATCATCAATGAAGTGAGCAGTGAGATACATATAAGAAAAATTATGAATAGATGTCTAGGTATCAATAGTAAGACAAATTCTTGAGAACATTTTCTTAAAATATTTTTTTCGATTTTCCCATTTCCTCTTTATAAATATTGTAGCAATCTCTTCCTATAGTTGTACATGAAGGGATTCTAAAATGTGGTTGTATCACTTAACAAAATCACGAAACCCCTCATGTTCCACAAAATTGAAAATAATTCATCAATAATGATCATCCTAGCTAGATATCTCATACATTCTTCTTGATCAAACTTCTAATTACTAAGTTGATTTGCACAAGTCCCCTCATTTGATTTACGTGTGGGTTTGAAAGCTAAAGTTGATTGGCTCTTGTCAACATTATAAGGATACTTTTTACACCTATTTAGATGATTACCCAAACAACTTGTACCATTAGCATACATAAATATAAAGACTTGGTACAATGTTTACATGTAGCTCTAAGATCATTGGCATCATTATTTTTCTCAAAATGTTCCCAAACTCAAGATAGTTTTCTTTTATGTACATTTGAATTAGCTGGTTGAGAGGGAGGAGGCTTTGTTGCATTCCTATCACCACTTAAACGTTGGGAGCTCACATTCTCATTACTTAAAGCTTGAGGGACTGCAAATGTTATCAGGACTAAATACGATAGGAAGAGAAGCTCAGCTAAATATTAATTATTTTTATGGAAAAAAACATTAATTATTTTTACAATCAACTACATTAAGTTTAACTATCAATTTCATACCTCAAATTTGTCTACTTTTACAATATAACCATCTGAATTTGTTTACATCTTACAATCAACTATCATCACCATAGCCATCACTTTTAAGTTTTAACGCTCATCAATCTCTTACAAATGTTATCATCAATCTCCCTCCTATAGGTTAAAATAAAAATCAGACAATCCAAACAAAAATACACCCACAAAAGATCAAGAATCACAAACAAAAACCCAATCTCATAACCTAAAATAGTCCTAACGCCAAGACCAAGAACAATTCATATCCACGGATCTTGGGGTCTTCTAGCTGAGAACAATAGTGGATTCCCAAATTCAAGAACCAATAATCAAGTTCGTACAAATTATAAAATTCCATAATCAATATCTAAGACCATATAAATCAAATGATTTTAAGATCCATATTAAAACCATATCAATTTGTAGAATCCACCATGTTATTTAGTGAAAACAAAATGGGAATTCTACAAATAGAATTCCAGGAACAGGATTGGGGACAATATTATTTTCTGTTCCTCAATATTTTTCTCTATCTTTTCATTGAATAATTGAGATAGTATATATATTAAACATTTGAGGTCATAGTAACCAAACAACATGAATGACCCTCTAACACAGGAGACACGCTGTCCATATTAAACTCATCCATTGCACATACATATAATCTAGTCATATACAAGTTCCACATATTATTTATACCATACTCCCACAAAACCATATAGCCATATAAGATAAATACTTAATGCTTGCTCCATCTTATGCTCTTTTAATCTGTATCTGAGGACATGGATTAGGACACCAGTGCAGCTGCACTTCTCATAAGAATAAGAATATTTTGTTTGAAAACAAGAAATAATATCCATTAATCTTCTAAACACATCAATCTAGAAGGGTCCTCCAAATATATAAAAAAAAAAAAAGAAACTATATTTGAAAAAAAAAGTGTTCCATAAAATCCAAACATGATAAACTGATTGAAAAAAAAAATAAAAAACTTGGAATTGAAATATCATCAATCAAGTAGTGCGCAAAGTGTCGATTTATTAGATACTGAGAGAAAACGATAAGGAAATGATGGGAGACAGGGAGAGTACCTGAGAAGAAGAGAAACGACAAACAGAGGTTGTGGGTCGAATTAAACCAACTTCTTTGCTATATATTTCTCGTAACAAATCACTATTAGTGTCTAACAACTTCTCGTAAGAATATTTTTCAAGGTCGAAAGAGAAAAATCTAATGACTCGTACAAGCTCCCAACACTTTCGTTGTGAGTCGTCGTGCATGAAGTGATGGGATGGCTTTGGGTTGTGGCTGAAGATTGAAGAACCAAAATGTGAGTCGCGTGAGTGAAGGGATGGGAATGGCTGTGGGTAGCAACTAAAGATAGGAGAATAGTAGAAGGAATGAAAGATAGGGTTTCACTTAGACACTTGGTTACATTACATCCAGCAATTGTACTTAATATTTATATTTAAAAAAAATAATTATATACTTATATTATAAATAATATATATATTTATAAATACGGATCAGTTAACCGAATTCATCGGTTTTTGGTTCTATAAACCGAAACCGTATCCATAAACCAAAAAAATTAAAAATGATAATCCTAAACTGAAACCAATAGACCGCTTAACCATTTTTTTCTGATTGGTTTTCCAGTTTTGGTTCAGTTATCCTAAATGTTCGGTTTCGGTTCAATTATCCTAAATCAAAATTTGTATTATTTTTCATATCATATGATGGTAGTCTTAATTGATTCCTCGTCTTCAAGCCACCTGCCATCCTCTCCCTTTAACCTCAAAATTTTGTTCCTCTTACGATACATTAGGGTGAATTGATGGAAAATTTTTGTGTTTCTATCCCTTTATTTCAACCAAGCAACCCATTATCTTTGCCTCTAGTAAATTTCTTCTCTATTCCATGCCTTTTCAAGCTAAATTAATAAAGACTTTTATTATTACTGAGAGATTGTACACTCCAAGCCTCATTGGTTACACTCTTATGGTACGTTTGGTATGCAGGAACAGGCCAGAATGGAATCGCGATTCCAGATTCCATTCCTTTCCCAGTATTTAGAAGTGTTTTTAGAAGCCGGTTTTAGAAGCCGGTTTCACAATTCCGGTTTTGAAGGAGAATTCGATTCTATCTTTGAGAAGATAGAATCACAATTCCATTCCACTCTTATTAATTATATGAATGTAATTACTTTTTATTCCATCATGTATTAATATTTTTGCATTTATTACTAAGAACATTCCTGACAATTATACTTTTAGCCATTCCATTCCATGTAATCTTTCAAACATAAGGATGGATTTGTCATTCCCAAACTCATTTCATTATAATCCATTCTATTCCAAATCATTCCTGCGTACTAAACGTGACATTATAAGAATCTAAGGTAGTTTACATTTGCTCAAATATGAATTTCTTCTTACTTTTCTTATCTAGTAATGCATATCAAATGCAAGTGCTGCATGATTCGAGCGCATAATATCACTATGAAGAACTTAAGTATTAGGGTAGTTAAGTAACCACTCATAGGATCTTAAGGCTCTATCTCTACTTTCAAGTACTAACTTACAATGACTTCTTTTGTTTGACTTCATGAACCATGGGCTTTGATAGCCCAAATCATTGAGATTAGCATTAAGGACCATAGAATTGAATTGGTTCATTAACTTTGCACTTTTAGGTTTACCTCCAATCTTTTCGTGACTGAATAAAATATCATTGAAGTCGCCTACACATAACCAAGGTGTAAAGATGGAAACACCAATATTCTTCAACTGTCTCCATAGGAATTGATGCTTGATTAGATCTGGATTAGCATAGATCCAAAAGATTTGAGAGAATAGTATGTTGTCTTTGGAGTAAACAGATGATCTGATGTGATTTTTGTCATAGTAGTGAAGATAAACATGAACATCCATTATCCACCATAGTTCAATGTCACCTGACAAGCCTGTTGGTGGCATATAGAACTTGTTACTAAATTTAAACCTCATCCTTAAACTAGAAAGCCTCCTTGAATCGCTTTTAGTTTCTATGAGGAAAACGATACTTAGCTTGTGCTTGTGTATGAGGCCCTTCAAATGTTAGATTGTCAAGGAAGGCCCTAGGCCTTGATAGTTTCAACTAATGATTATCATGGTGATTGTGTGGTTGCTTTTCGCTAGCCATCACAGCCATCTGAGAGTTTTTGTTGAAATATGATCAATGCTGGTATCAATGCACCAAGTACAAGGTTCTCATATTGAGGGTTAGACGGAATCCTCTTGGTATCATTAATTAGTTTCCTTGGTTTCCTCCCTCTTCTTTGAGGTGATTTCTTGTTAGAATAATGCTCCTTGTACTTGTTTGCCTCAAATTTTAAGTGCTGGTATGAGGTGATATGGGGAAGGTATTGTAATAGCTTGAGGGTTTGGAGTTGATGGGAGAGATTCTGGGAACTCTACAAAGTATTAAGTATCTTTAGTTATTTGTCGGGATGAAGGGTGGGTTGGTGTCACAACTTAAGTGAGGTTGGAGTGGGTTGATGGGTTAAGTGATGTGTCATTGGTAGAGATGGAGGTTGTGAAAGATTTTTAATGGGGTTTGTTGCTTTTTGGTCTTCATTCATTTGGACAGAAGCTAGCATCTCATTTGAGAAAATTGGTTAGTTTATGGTATTCTCAGAGGTTGATGGTGTGAGAGATTTTGTGATAGGCTATTGGGAAGGTTGATTCCTTAGAGGTAGTAGGATATAGATTAACGAGTGACTCTTAGGTTCCTAAAGTGGATATGAAGTTGGGTTAGAGGTTATTTTTATATTTTTGCTAAGGTATAGAAGTGAAGAGAAAGCAGGGGAAGACTCACTTAAATTTGCATCCATTGAAGAGAAGTGGGCTGGTGAGATATTATTAGTAGAGATTTTACCTTACACATAAGGCCTTACAACAGATGCTCTTAACTAGGGGCCCAAGTTCTGATCATCACTTTCCATCTCATAACTTGTAGTAGAATGGCCAAACCAACCACATTTGAAGCAAATGTCTAGAAGTTTTTCATATTTAAAGTGAATGAAGTATCTTTCTGACGTGTTGCGGCTCACCTATAATTCGTTTTTAAGCAGCGTCATCCAGTCTAGGTTGACACGAATCCTTAAAAGTCCTCTCAAAGTATCTCCTTTTAGGTTCATCGGTTCAACTTCCATCACTTCCTTTACTACTTCTCTTAGTTTCATCACATTACTAATAGTCATCTGGTCCAACTTAAGACCATGAAACTGGATCCATATAGGACATTTATTCAATTCTACATCCTCGATATTTTGATGGGGTCCTAAATGTTCACAACCATTAATTTTCCGATAAATGCCTATGGATCGTCTTTAATGATCTTCACCATATTATGTCTTTATCTAAAGGTTCAAACATAGAATTTGGTTTTGAAGCTACTATTTCACAATTGCCATAGGGTTTCCACATCTTCTTTAATATTGATACCATTGCAACTTTGTTTTCAACCCTATCCAAAATAATGCGACAGACTAAGACTAACTTTCGCTGATTGGAATTAGCTTATTGATTGTCAAGCTCGAAGACTAGAGGTGCCTCCATATTCGAAGCACTGGAATATATTTGGTTCGCTATGAGATTGAGCTCTACCATTTGCACAAGATTGGTTAGGAAGGATTTTAGGCTTAGAGCAACTATAGGGAACAACAAATACAGGATAAAAGCAAGGCAAAGCCAGAGGCTGCAATTATGAAAAGATACGAATGAAGGCTAAGAAAGATAGACACACTAAGAGAAGCAATCAATTATAAAAGATGATAATAGAAACAAATAAAAGAGAAGACAAGATTAAAGCAAGGTTCATGTTGCTGGCACTTCATTTACTTTAACCTAGAGTAGGTGGGGTTCCTTTCCAACGAACTTAGAACCCTAGCACATCTAAACCTCCAGCAACTGGTAGGCAAGTTCGGTAGGTGTCATGGGCATTAAGATAGAGGTTTAGGATTTTTTGCGTCAGTCATATCATACCTTATCAATTGACAGGAGAAAATTGAAAAGGAGCTGTGTGATGATTTCACTTTGTCCTTTACTATTCATAGCTTTGAAAAGCAAATGCATGAAGGGATGTAACCAGGGCAAATTTGAGATAGGTCATATAAGACCTGATCCCCACTCGATTTCCTATAAGGTTGCCTAAACCTGACTTGCGACCTTATAGGGTTTTTTATGCAATATCCAAACCCGCCCCTATAAGGTTATAGTCCTGACTCGACCCGTTCCACCGACCCAATTGTGTTTTTACACTTTTTTTTTTCTTTTTTTCATTCTTATTGTGTAGAGATTCTTGCAAAGTAGACAAATAAGACAAATGTATTGTCAACTCTACATTACATATTTTATATCAATACTTTCGAAAAAGTATAACAATAAGACTGTGCAATATCAACAGTTGTATATATGTGATGCATATTTCTTCTTTTGCAATTTTTTAAAATTT
Organism: Combretum micranthum; assembly: GCA_024138025.1. Lineage (NCBI taxonomy): Eukaryota > Viridiplantae > Streptophyta > Magnoliopsida > Myrtales > Combretaceae > Combretum > Combretum micranthum. Next base: position 189,970 of record JAMXBD010001725.1, on the reverse strand, counting down.
TTATATATACTTTTTTTATTTAATTTTGGTATGGGATAAGATACGATTCTTTTGCATTTATATTCCTATATTGAAATATGTGATTAAGTGTAATGTAATTGTAAACACCACTCTAAAAAAAGAAAAATTTATTCCAAACTTTGTAATACAAAATTTATGAAGCTAGCCTTCTATCTTGTCAAGTTACAAGTGGTATTTCATTTTAATTTTTCTAATTGAAAAAAAGGATATCAATGCCAAAATATCAAAAACAATAGAAAATATGCACTTAATAATATTTTTAGTTAATAAAATGCACACTTTATATTATATTAAGTAATAAACTAAGTCAATTAAAAGATAATAAAATTATTCCTTTGATATTTAATTGTCAGCACCAATAATAAGTTGGTAATAACAATATTACTTACTCCTCTGGCATTATATATAAGTTTTTTTTTTATAAAAAAAATTCACTTACCTATAGCAACTTGGTAATATGCAAGTTATGAAAAATCTTAATGTTTGTTAAGTTATTTTTTAATTTTAAAATTTAAAATTGTATTTTTTATAATAATTTTGCTGGTCGGGTTGACCGTATAAGATCACACCTACAATCCAAATTCGATCCGTGATCCTATAGGATCATAAAATTTTTTATCAAATCCGTCCCATAACCCTATAGGGTCGAATGCTATAAGATTTTTAATAGGTCAAATATCATATAATGATCTATCCGATTGCATTCCTACGCATTATGCTAGAGGCCATGTGGACATGTGAGAAATATCTCTCTCTCTCTCTCTTTCCCCTATTATCTATTTTATTTTTGTTTTTCCTTTTTTTTTAAAATTTTTAGCTGGACTCACTCAGGAATCGCGAGTTACACAGGTGGAATGCTTCATTAAAGAATACGCCGTCTGGGACACATCTGCACCAGCGATTCCAATCTTCACCTGCAATAATTGGTGGAGCATGGGATGTTCTAGACCCACCATCTGTTTTTTGGTTTGGGAAATGATGGGAACGGGTTGGATCTATTCCAGTATGGAACTGATCTACGATGAAGTCTAATTAAAATCGATATGCCCTTCCTGTTTAACAAAGGAAACACAAAAATAATATAATTCATTCCAAAAGGTTTCGTGAGGGCTGTTTAAAATTAATTGAAAAAAATTCTAATACATAGTGTCCATCTAATATAAAACATGACAGATTTATTCTGAGCATTTAAAAAATTCTAACCAAACATAGTATTATAGTAATGACATTTTACGAGAGAATATTCCATTCCATTCCATTTTTTATAAAGCCAATTAATGAAATATGCTCTAACCCATAACTTATAATATGTTTTATGAATAATTTTATAAGAGAGGAATAACTAACTATTCTATCTAGGCTCCGTAAGGTTACGTAATTGCATTAAATTGTAACATGTTATTCTTTTCTATTTAGTGTTTACAGATAGGTATAAGAATATTATGTTTCAACCAATCGTTCTATTTATTTGTATTTTATTTTTTATATGTTAAGGATTAAATAAATTAGAAAAATCATTTTTATATAAAACAAGCAATATAGAGGTACACAAAAAAACCGTCCGAATCAAACCAAACTGGATTTAAAGCTTTTTTTGTAAATATTTGGATTGCAGTCGGAAGGCCCTCCAAACGGATTACGGTTCAATTTAAAAGGAAATTTGAACCACACCGTTAATCTGAACCGAACCATTTGAATTACATTGAAAAAAAAAAAGGAAAATCCTAAACCTCCCAAAAGTAAAATATCCTCTCTGGTATTCTTGCTCTAGTCTTTACTCTCAGTCTCTCGTTCTCTCGTCCCCCACACTCAGCTGCTCACATCACACACAGTCTCTCTATCTCATTTTTATCTCACGCTTTGTCTCTGTCTCTGTCTCTCTGCTTGGTTTCATGGTAGCTCGATCTCTGCAGACGTAAATGATCTCTTTTTTTATTATTTTTTTTTGCTGAAATCAAATAAGGTTTCGATATAGGTGGGTCTGCGTCTGTCTGTGTTGCCATTTGAAGAAGTTGATCTGGTTTCTTTTAAATGATTTGCTATTTTATGAGGGTTTTGATTAGTGTATTAATTTTTTTTAATTGCTTATATGGATTCTTCAATTTGGATTCAATCTCAAACTAATTGTTTTGTAAGTTTGTAAATGTCAATACTTGAATGATACATTATATGGATGGGTACTTTTTTTTTTTTTTTAGTCACGAATGATTTTGTTACGTGGTTGAAGGTAGAGAATAGAAGAAGAAATGAGATTTCGAAATACTGAGGTTTATTATCGTGGATTTGTCCTTTCAAGCCATAGGATTAAGTTGGAGCATGTTTTAGAATGATACTTCCACTATAACCCAATGGTGCTGTTTATGTACATGTGATTTATTAAAGAAGCCCATTTTGAAGGACATCTTTTCATGTTTCTTGGACTGTTCTATGTTTTTGTGTGTCACGTAAATCAACCATTGCGTAATCCGTTAAGAAATAGTAGATTAACATATCTTCAATGATTTTGAGATGATGAATTGTAAATTTTAAGCTAATTCTTTCCAATTCTGCTGCTACTTTCATCATGGAAGGCCTCATTTCTTGGAGAGGCTTCAAGGATAGGGACCTGTTGCTATGCTTTGTGTAGCCAGTGCAGCGAAATTCACTTCATTTTATTGCCATGTGAAGTTGACAAACTTTCATTGCTGTTATAATCTCTAGAAGAACCGCTCTGAAGCTATAGACATCACTTATATTGGAAAGGTGAAAATTCTGATGGTACAGAGGGTCTAGATATCTTGGGTACTTTGCGGGTCAGTTGAGACGTGGGAGGCTTTCTGCATGCTGCCTAATCTTGATAGACCAAACTCTGCAACTTTCGAGTTGAAGTTATAGTCCAAATGAATGTTGCTTGACTTAACATATCTGTGTTAAATTGGTGGCTTAGCATTGTGGACATGTGCTAGAGAGCTTGAGCTGCTTCTGCTCAGCATGGATTCATAGACAAGAACTAGCTCACCATTTTCAATCAAGCAGTCTAAAAGGTAAACTAGATTGGGGTGGCTAACAGATGAGAGGAACTTTATCTCATTCATGACTTGGTCAATACCAGTATCTCGATTCTTTATTCTCTCAGTAGCAACTCATTCATCAATATGCTATTTCCTCGCATAAACTGTCCCATATGCCCCTGTTTTTAGAATCTGCTTATCTAGAAGTTTCAAATAACAACAGCAGGGACAGATGGGAACTAAATTCTTCTGGTCATCAATCCAATGCTATAATTTGATCTCGTGATGATGCCTTTGTTGGAAACATGTAAAGAGCGCATGACAAGGGATCTTTCAAAAGCTCCTCCAGAGCTGGCAGATTATGGCAAAGGGATTTCCCACCATATGTTGTTGTCACAACATGATGCTTGTAAGCAAGAGAAGGCTACACCCCTCGGAGATGTTTTACATTTCTTTTGGTAGCCTTGCTCTGTAGGTTGCATAGGATAGAAATATTTGCCAACTCCATGTTCTTCAATTCATTGGCAGCTGATCCCATTTGCCTATCTAGGAATGCACTTGAAAGAAAGGGAGGCTGCCTTGAGAAGCGAGCGAGATTTTCCGCGATGGACCAAACTATCTCTGTGTGAACTGGATTTAATTGAGAAATTGTGATAGCAGGCTTGAAAATTTTATATTTGCTGGCTACTTCAGTTGCGACCGTCAGAATTTCATTCTCTGAAAATATGGAGTATCCTTGTTTAAGCCGGATAAACTGCGTACCAGAAAGCTCTCTTGCCTAAAAATTAGGCTAGGAATGTACAAAACAAATCTCAAATGCTAATATTAAATAAGAATAGTTCATCTTATTCCTGTATGTATTATCCAATATTTGTTTATTTTCTATCCTTTATGTAAATAATATTTTTTTTTCAACTTTAACTGAAAAACAACAGTTACTTTTGGTAAAATTATATTATAATACTAAAATTTTAAAGGAAAAAAAGAAACCCCAAAAATTTTAGGAGGTCGGTCGGCTGCTTAACTCACCAATCTACTCGTAGATTAAACCAGAAATTCTATCTCAGTTTATTATGCTGGTAAAACTGGGTTAATCTGCTTAACCCCGGGCTTAAAGTGGTACGGACTGAATTGACTCACTTAGCCTGCTCATACAATTGCATCGTATCTTTCACATTCCCTTATACTTTATTTTTATTGTATTTTGTTTATATGTTATTATCAAATAAAATGTCTTGTATGCTGTCTTTCCTTCGTTGGGATGTATTTGGATTGCCCGCTTTTATATAGGTGATGCATCTACATGATATTCGTGATTCATGTATTTTATGTGTTGTAGTGGGTATTGTTTTATTGAAGTGGAACTTATATCTATAATACTTTTTTTTTAAGGAAAAAAAAAAAGAAAAAACCAAAATCTTAATCAACTAAAATTAATTTTGAGATTATCATTATTATATCGCATTTAGGAAATACAATACCTAAAATAACACAAACATCGCATTTCGTTCACGGTATATTCGTGAAAATGTGTAGCATTAGTGAAAAGTGATACAAAATAGCTAAAGCCACGCAGTAGGGGAAGCAGAGGGAAGAGAGAGAGAGACCGTAGTTTGAGGCAGAAGGAGATAGTTTGATGGTAACTCCGCCGTGCATACAGCTTTTTTTTCTTTCCCCTCAAAAGCCAATGACTTATCACGTCACTTTTCTTGTTTTTCTTATACATAGTTATCAGCAACAAATGTGAAGGGAGGAAAAAAAAAAATAAAAAAAGCCTTTCTCTTGTTTTTTATCTATTAAAAAAATGATTTTCAATATATTCAGTGAAAATCAGACATGAATTTACATTATACACTTATATAAACTTGTGAATTAATGTGTCAATTGTTAGATGAACAATAGTACAGTAGTATCACATTTTCAATGTGTAATACAAATGAAATTATTGTATCGCATTCACACCTTGTGGTACGCAATGCTAATCTCATAACATTTTTTGTCCAACTGGTCGGTGCTTATTCCGTATCTTTTGTGGAAAATTGAGTAATTTCTCATTGATCGTATGCCCATTTTAACACATCTATTTTATTCTTTAGCGTGATTTCATATACTTTATTTTATTAATTCTTTACTTTTATTAGTTATCAAGACCGTGATTGAATTATTGTGTGGAGCCACATTGTAGGGCCTATCTATTTCAAAAGCTCTTTATTTTATTTTATTTTGTCCCTATTTTAATTACAATCTATCATCAAGGACTCCTTACCATATGTTTTGAAGAACTGTTACTATGAAATACTTAATTTTTATATTTGAAAATATTGAATCTGAGATTTTGTAACTTTTATAATCTGATCTGGCTTCTTACTCATATTTGCTGGTGTTATTATGGTGACCTATCTACCTTTCAAAAATTTTCCCTAGAGGTGGGGTTTAGATAAATGTTTAATTTTATATATTTACTCATATTACATGAGAAGGACGAATGTGCTTTGTCTTGGAAAAATGTGTGCAATAGAAGCAATTAAATACAAAAACTGCCAAAAAAAATGTAATGTTAATTAACTCAAGGTTATATTTCATTTAGCATTGACTTTATATGTTGTTGTATTAAATAACAAAGGTGGAAATATTCTGATGTCCTTTGTTTCATTTGCCTTTTCATTTAGGGAGCTGGGACTTGCATGTTTCACATTGACTATGGTGCCATGTATTTTGAGAAGCAATGTACTAATCGGACCATTGCCTGCTTAACTGCTAAATTTAAAGCTCATGTAAGTCGGTAGCAGTAAGTCTTTTTCGATGAATTTCTGAGGTAATATCATTGTCATCATAATGTTTAATTTTATAATCTCCCTATAATGCAGTAATTGAAGCGGAAACTGGCTTAGTGGTTTAATTCTGGAGCAACTTAAGAGGAGACAGCAAGATAGGACAATTAATTGAGGTTTGACTGTTTATTTTTTATTGTTATCGATGTAAATTAAATATACCATTTATTCATTGGATGAGTCATTTGGCTGTGATGGAGACGTTGCAGTGCGCGAGCATGAATATTTCATTCATTAGGGCACTTAGACCAACCTAGATAATTGATAAGAACAGAAGGATTTCATTCCTGACATATTGATTGAAAAGTAGTTGCTATATGTACAACATAACAATAGGATGTTGGAATTTCTTGTTTTGCCTGGGATGTTGTTTTCTTAGGATATTATGCTCTTTTGGATAGAGTTTTGGTTGAGATGTTTTGCAGTTTTATTGGGAAATTCGGTACTAAACGTGGTCCATTTCCAGCACAAGTTCAACCCACTATCCACGCGAGGAAATCTCGCATCCATGCTCCCATATTCAATAGACTTTGTGATGGCTAGAGTTATATATAAATGAACATGATTTTTCTGTGAAAAGGTCATTTAGCCTGCTCACCTTTAAAAATTATATACCATCATTTTGAGGGAATCACGGCTTAGAAGCACCAAGCAGAAACTAAAGGAAAATCCGAAAGAAACTCTATTCAAGTATTTTCTTACTTTATTTAGCAATGGCTGAAGGTATGTACTCAACCTATTTTGCTTCTGCTTGTATCTCTTGCTGAAAATGTTGACACTAATTTATAGTTTTAACATTTGGTATCAGAGCAGTTCGTGTTGACGCTTCTACCCTACTAATTTTCTGTTTTTTTGAGGTTTGTGTCCTTGTTTTGGGTGTGTATAGCATATAAAAAAGGTATAAAACAGGTCGAATTGACCCATCATGCAGTTGAAGACGACACATATACAAATATGTATGTGTGTATGTTTTAACATATCAGAATGCGAATGTGTTTGATTATAAATAGGATGTGCTTTAGCTGTTTAATAAATAGTAGACCTCTTTTGTTTTGAAAAGTTGCAGATTTCATTGTTCCATGTGCATAATAATGAAAGTCAAATTTATGTGGCACGAAAGCTTCCACGACGGTTTAATTGTGTATATATATGTGTATATATATATATCTTATATTTAGTTTTAACTAAAATAATTTCATCGTACTTTTTTTTGCACTCTTTACTTGAGAGCGTGAACACCAACTCCCAATGGGTTGAAGTAGGAGTCCCTTCTCAATTATCGGTACTTTTCAATGTAACTTTCGAGAAATCGGAGAGCATGCTCACTCATAGGTCTAACCATCCTTGGAAATACTAGCTTCCAGTGGAATTTAGGATTACTTTTCCTTTGTATATATAATGGCATAATGCATATGTTATGCTTTAAGTTTTAATATGTTAGGATACTTCAGTGAAATGTTTTATTATGAAAAATTAAATTTTAATAATTTTAATGTGTTTATATTATTTATTGTTAATTATGATAATAACATTTAGTAAATAATTTTGCACATTAAAATTAGTTTGTGTTTAAAGAAAATTAATTCTTGATTGGCTCTCTATGAATTCAATGTTATGTACTTATATTATTTATTTATTTGTTTATGTGTATAATTTGTGGTTATCAATTGTACATGAAATATTGATCAAATGATATAAGTATTGTTGGAATTGAGTTCATATGATATTGCTTATGGCTTTTGTGATAATTGAGCCTAAAAAATTCAGTTAATGTTTAAGTGATCCATATGATTTAAATTAATTACAGAGTAGCCACAACATCTTTAATTAATTAAAATTGTATATTAGATGATTTAAGATCACATATGGAAAATAAAAATTAGTTGTGATTAATTATATGCAATATAATAGGTCTTATCCCACATGAATTTTTATTATATTGTGTATGATTAATTATGGTAAAATATCAAATTATATTTTCTAATTTACCACAGGGAATAGGAAAAAGAACATGATTTGATAGTTTTATCATAAGACATAAGATGAATCCAATTGAATTAGAACTTTAGCCTATAATCAAGTTTTATGTCTTTAGATTCATATTTTGGCATGATTTTACATTGGTAAAACATGTCCTATGTTAATTAGTCTCAAAATTTTGTAACGTGAGCTTGTATGTTTAACTATTGCAACAATTCAACCTATCAATTAGTCTGATATGCGATGTGATGTTCCTGAACTTAAAGGGGATAACTATAAAGTTTGGAAGGAGAGAATTCTCCTTCATTTGGGATGGATGGACATTGATTATGCCATGAGGAAAGAGGATCCCCTTGCAATAACTGAAACTAGTACTCCAGATGCAATAAGTCTTTATGAAAAATGGGAGCGATCTAATTGCTTATCAGTTATGTTCATAAAGACCAAAATTTCTAGTGGTATAAAGGGCTCCATCGAGCAATATCAAAAGATCCAAGATTTGTTGAAGGCCATTGATGAGCAATTTGCCACTTTAGACAAAGCAATGGCCGGCACCTTAATTATAGATCTTTCAACTTGAGTCTCACTGGAATTAAGGATGTGCGTGATCATATCATGCATGAGAGACATTGTGGCCCAACTAAAAGCATTGGAAGTTGATTTGTTGGAATCTTTCTTGGTTCACTACATTCTTTGCACTTACCTCAGCAGTATGACCCATTTAAGATATCCTACAAAACACATAAGCATAAATGGTCAATCAATGGGTTGTTGACCATGTGCGTTCAAGAAGAAGGCAGACTACTTATGGAGGAAAAGGAAAAGGAATGCTTGAACTTAACTACTCATGGAAAGAGTAGGAAGAAGGATCAGGCCAAAGACAAAAGGAAAGGGAGAATCCCTCCCGTAAACGACATAAAGAAGGAGAGTGTGTGCTTCTTCTGTAAAAAGAAGGGACACATGAAGAAACAATGCTCCAAGTTCATGCAGTGGCTTGATAAGAAAGGTACTCAATTTTCATTTTTTTTGTTATGTATCTAATATGAATAATGTTAATCATAGCACATGGTGAATTGATTGTGGTTCTACAATCATGTGACCAATTCATTATAGGATTTAGTAGACCTACGGAAGCCAGTGGGAAGTGAGTGTAGCATCTATTTAGGCAATAAGAAGTCCTCACATGGGGAGGCTGTTGAGACGTGCAACTTAGTTTTAAGTAGTGGTTATATTTTGAATTTGAAAAAGACATTTTATGTCCCTGGTTATTTTAGGAATTTGATTTCAGTTTCTAGGCTTGTATCAGATGGTTATTCTTTCAACTTTTCAGACTCCATATTTAATTTATTTTATAAATCTGATCTTATTAGAAATGGTACTTTATCTGATGGTCTTTTTCTTCTTAATGTGCACAATGATCATACTATTATGCACGTTCATGAAAAGATTGGCACTAAACGATGTGTTGTGAATGAAGAATCCTTTATGTTGTGGCATTGGAGATTAGGACATATCTCCATTGATAGAATTAAAAGATTGGTGACTGATGGGGTACTTAGTACTTTAGATTTCATTGATTTTGAGACTTGTATAAGCTGTATTAAGGGAAAACAGACTAACAAGTCAAAGAAGGGTGCCAAGAGGACGTCTGAATTATTGGAAATCATATATACGAACATTTGTAGTCTAGACATGGATGCGTATCGTGATAAGTACTTTGTCTCTTTCATAGATGATTACTCACGTTATATGTATCTCTACTTGCTTAACCACAAGAATGAAGCATTAGATGCTTTTAAAGTGTTTAAAGCTGAAGTAAAGAAATAACGTGAAAAACAAATTAAAATCGTGAGATCCGATAGAGGTGGAGAGTACTATGGTAGATACATAGAGAGTGGACAAGCGACTGGTCCATTTGTGAGGTTTCTTCAAGAAAATTAGATTGTTGCCTAATACAGTTTACCTGGTTCTCCAGATTAAAATGGGGAAGCTGAAAGAAGAAACCGAATACTATTGGACATGGTACGGAGCATGCTTGCAAGCTCTAAGCTCCCTAACTCATTGTGGACTGAAGCTCTTAAAACGGCAGCGTATATATTGAACCGAGTTCTAACCAAGGTTGTCAAAAAGACGCCATTCAAGTTATTCAAAGGGTAGAAATCGAGTTTACGACATGTATACGTTTGGGGATGTCCGTGTGAAGTAAGAGTCTACAATCTACAAGAGAAGAAGTTGAACCCAAGGATCATTAGTAGATATTTCGTTGGATATGCTAAAAAGTCCAAGGGATATAGATTTTATTATCTATCTCATAGCATTAGGTTTATGGAATCAAGAAATGCAAAATTTCTTGAGAATGACTTGATTAGTGGGAGCGATCAATCTCAAAATTTTAGATATGAGAAAGATCACAAAGATGCTCAATGTGCCACTTCAAGTAGTGGATTGATTGTTGTTGTTAACAACACGCCTCTAGCACAAATGCGAGTTGAAGATCCAGTCTCGGAGATACCATAAACTATTGATCCTGAATCAGTAGATGCTGAAGTTCAACAGATGTCTAAAGCTATTGAAAAACCGATTGACCAACATGATCCTATTCATCAAGAGAATGTTGATGCAGCGTTAAGAAGATCTACTAGAGTAAGGAAATCAATAATTTCTAATGACTATGTTGTGTATCTACAAGAGTTTGACTATAATGTTGGAGCCGAAAATGATCCTGAGACATTTTCACAGGCCATGAATTCTGAGTATTCGAACTTATGGCACAATGCCATGAAAGAAGAGGTGGATTCAATGGCATCCAATAGAGTTTGGAATCTTGTCAAGTTGCTTGATGGTGTAAAAGCCATTAGATGTAAATGTGTCTTCAAAAAGAAGATGAACTCGCAAGGCAATGTTGAGAGACATAAAGTAAGACTCGTTGCTAAAGGATTCACTAAAAGGGAAGGAATTGACTATACAGAAACTTTTTTTCCTGTATCTAAGAAAGATTCCCTTCGTATAATTATGACACTAGTTGCACATGTTGATTTGGAGTTGCACCAAATGGATGTGAAAACGACTTTCCTTAATGGTGATCTAAAGGAAGAGGTTTACATGAAACAACCAGAAGGATTCCCCATTAGTAATGGTGACCATTTGGTTTGTAAGCTTAATAAATCCATATATCAATTAAAACAAGCCTCCCGTAAATGATATTTGAAATTCCATAATGTCATCACTTCATTTAGTTTTGAAGAGAACATTATGGATCAATATATATACCAGAAAGTTAGTGGGAGTAAAGTTTGTTTTCTTGTGCTATATGTGGATGACATTTTGCTTGCAACCAATGATAGGGGTTTAGTATATGAGGTGAAACAATTCATCTCGAAGAACTTTGATATGAAGGATATGGGTAAGGCATCTTATGTCATTGGCATTAAGATCCATAGGGAAAGATCACGAAGCAATTTAGGTTTGTCTCAAGAGACCTATATCAACAAAGTTTTAGAGAGATTTCGAATGAAGGATTGTTCACCAATTGTGGCACCCATTGTGAAGGGTTATAAATTCAGCTTAAGTCAATGCCCCAAAAATGATCTTGAAAGGGAACAAATGAAAAACATCACATATGCTTTAGCCATTGGAAGCCTAATGTATGCTTAGGTTTGTACCAGACCTAACATTGCATTTGTTGTTGGGATGCTAGGAAGATATCAGAGTAATCCGGGTGTTGACCAGTGGAGAGCTGTAAAGAAAGTGATGAGATGCCTTCTAGGGACAAAGGATTACATGCTTATGTATAGACAGACTGATAATCTGGAGGTTGTTGGATGCTCCGATGCAGACTTTGCTGGTTGTGTTGATTCACGCAAATCAGCATCTGGTTATATTTTCATGTTTGCTGGTGGAGTTATGTCTTCGAGGAGTGCAAAGAAAACCTTGACTACTACTTCCACTATGGAAGCCGAGTTTGTATCTTGCTTTAAGGCTACCTCACATGGTGTATGGTTGAAGAGGGTCATGTCTGGGCTTAGAATTGTAGATTCTGTTTCTAGGCCATTGAGATTATACTGTGATAACTCAGCTGCTGTATTTATGGCTAAGGACAACAATAGTGGTAGTCAAAGTAAGCATATCGACATCAAATATTTAGCCATAAGAGAACGTGTTAAGGAAAAGAAAGTGGTCATTGAGAATATTAGCACTGAGTTAATAATAGCCAATCCTTTAACTAAAGGCATGCCACCAAAGAATTTTAAGGCTCATGTAGTGAGAATGGGACTTGGTCCCATGATGTAATCTTTTATTGTACATACATTTGATGTTTAATGAAGCTTTTATACAGTTGATGCTTTCTTATTTTGTTTTGTGTACATGTTTCGTTTATTCATTTATTTTGAGAAATATCATTAAGTTTGGACCTCAAATAAACATTACGTTTATTTATTAAATTGTACGAACTTGAGAAACATAGTGTATTGTAATACATGGAAGATAATGCTCGTCATTGGAGCACCTATCGCTATGATTCATATATTTTGTTTCTTGTTATGTTCAATGTTGGGTTAAATGGACAAAGTGGGAAAATGTTGGAATTTCCCGTTTTGCCTTGGATATTATTTTCTTAGAATATTATGCTCTGTTTTTGGATAGAGTTTTGGTTGAGGTCTTTTGCAATTTTATCGGGAAATTCGATATTGAATGTGGTCCATTTCCAGCACACGTTCAACCCACTATCTACACGAGGAAATCTCGCATCCATGCCCCTTCGTTTAATAGACTTTGTTATGGGTAGAGTTATATATAAAGGAACGTGATTTTCTGTAAAAAGGTCCCTAAGCCTGCTCATCTTTAAAAATTATACACCATTGTTTTGAAGGAGTTAAGGCTTAGAAGCACCAAATAGAAACTAAAGGAAAATCCGAAAGAAACTCAATTCAAGCATTTTCTTACTTTATTTAGCAATGGCTGGAGGTATGTACTCGACCTATTTTGCTTTCGCTTGTATCTCTTGCTGAAAATGTTGACACAAATTTATAGTTTTAACATAGGATTGCAAAATTCAAAGTGAAGAACCACTGTTAATATTGTGCAATAGTTAAGGAGAAGAAGCTTTTGGAAATGTATCGAAGTACAACTTCAAAACTACTTACTATAGCTGGTCCACTTATAATAGTATTTGAAACAAAAAGACTTGTGGTAATGCCTTAACTCATATCTTAATCAAGCATAAGTGAAAATAATCTATATATTAGTCAAGAAAAAATTGGTATAGTAAGCACGCATTGATGTTTGCGAGCATTTCATTAATTGGAAAACTAGGGGACATATATGAGTGATATTTGAGGTACTTTGCTATATTCTTCTCGATTTGTTAGTTTGCATGTGATTTTTTTTTTTGTGAGCTTCAATTGTTAAGATTGATTGCCTTTTTTTTTTTTTTTTTTTTTTTGCTGTTTAACCTCTCAATCTAGGAATTGTTTAATATATTTCTATTCCCCATTTTCTATGTATTAGAGGTTGTGTATTATATTGGTGGCTTTACCGCCTGGATTATTTATGTTGTCTACAATTTACTAACGAGTAATACATGGGAATGCATATGTTTAATGTTGGCAGCAATGGTGGGGGACAACATTGTGAAATTTTGTAGAAAAAGGATACTGTCATTCATTCTCTTTCTTTTAAATTCAAGTCCCATCGGACCCTGTTCAGTTATTTTGCCTCTATGGCTACTATAGCTATGCAAACGAGTTATGTGGGCCAACCCGTCCTGCCTCGCTTCAGCTCGTGAGTTACGCAAGCAAAAAATTTTAGTCCAACCTGCCCTGCCAAGGTTGATGAGTTATGCGGGCTGATCTTCGAACCTGCTAATATATATTTTTTTTAAAAAAATTATAAGAATTCTAATTTAAATTTAAATTTTTAATAATTTAAATGTAGAATATATTTCTTTTTATCTTACAAATTATCTATATACTAATCTTAGATGATAATCTTGTATGGAAAAATTATAGACTTCTATTTTAAAATTTTTTACCTCAACGTAAAGGGATTTATTTTAACTAATAGAAATTAGAATCCATTCCAAATTTTTTTTTCTTCGACATGGCAAGAAAAAATACATAATGAAAATTATCAATTGATATTGTGTTGCTTATTTTAAATAAAAACATCTAAATATCTAATAAATATAAATGAAAAAGTATCGATAAAAGTATTATGGATATAATAAACATAAAAGTTTAAAGTTTAAAACATAACACTAACAAAAATTACATAATCAACATTCAAAACTCAATAATAGAAAAGTGAAGTGAAGAGGAAATAAAGAGGATAACATATTAGTACTTTTTTTTTTTTTATAAGATCTATATTTATTTCTTTTTTTTTTTTTATAACTTTTTTTAAGCGTGGGTTCTGGGCCAACCCAAACTGCAACGGGTTGGCCCGCTTCAACTTGTGTGTTATGCAGGGCTGACTATTTTGGCCCGCACATTAAACGGGTTAAAATTTTTAGCTCAACCCATATTTTTTTGCAGTTTATGCAGGTTAGCCTGCATAACCCTCCCGCATGCATAGCTCTAATGGTTACTCCCTCTTTATATTCATTTCTGCACTGGTAAGTTTTTTAGTAGTTCATATATTCATTCTATGCATGATTTTTTGAGTCTGAATTTGAGATATAATGATTTTAGATATGCTTAATTTTGGATTTTTAAGTTCTTGATATTGGTTCTTTCTTTATATTGTGAAATAATTTTAGATTGAAAATCCAATAAGATAAAGTTGGGAGCTTTAATTTTTTAATATGTTCATTTGTTTTGTTTGCATATTGCATGCAAGTTGGAATTAATTGTTCATATTATGAATTTCAATATTGCACTTGTAAAGTATACTATAATCATTTTGTAGTATCTAGCCTTGTTCCTTTTGCAATTTACTTTCTAGTGTGTGCTTTATATTTTTCCGTAAACATCTTATTTGGGAAATTCATTCAATAATGATCCAACCATTTAATCCATGCCATTAACTTTCAGTAGAAGGCTTTGTTATATTAATCAATGTTATTTTGATTCCATGTTCTCTTTGTAGCTATAATTTACTAGTGTGTTTGGATGTTCTTATATCTTATAGGTTTATTGTTTGACTTTTGTGGGCCATAAGGGCATTTGCTTCTAATAGAACCTAAGTGATAGGTCTTTTAATGGATATATTTATTTGGGGCCTTTTAGATGTTGTGGGCATTATCTATAGCTCTAGTGAGAGCATGTTTTTATATTAATGTTGGTGCTTATAGAATTGCATTACAAATTATCATTTTTAATTAAGCTGCTGCTGCTTTTTTATTCTATGAATTTATTTTTTAACTGAAAAAAAAAGAGAGAAGAATCAAGTAATGTACAAGTAGCTTGGATTCACAAGGTAAAATATTGAATTGAACGAGTCAAAATATTTTATTTGCATGGTGGCAAGTTGCAGCATGTTACTAAGTGGTCATTAAATCACTTATAATTTTTCTATTATTTATCTTTTTTTTTTTGGGTCATTTCATGATATGAACTTGCGTGGCTTTGGAGGTAAAGAGCTGAACATGTAGGAAATATCAACCCAAAATGTAGCTCCAAAAAGTACTATGGTTATGAGGAATGTCAGTCTATATCAGATTATGTATGCTTATCACCAATTGCTTTCTTTTCTTCAACAATTTAAATGAGGAGTTACACTAGAACAGTGATTCTGTATATATCATCTTCAATTGCTTTCGTTTTTTTTATCAATTTCGTGTTGTAATATGCAAGATCTAACATTAAGTTTGCTGGTTGTAATTCTCTTTTGTGCTTTTACTTCTTTCTTAATTATTTATAGCAAAATTTAGAAACAATGGGTAGAGTGTCGGCCCTTTCTCTTTTGATTGCTAATAAAAATTGTGAACTATCAAGTTATAGAAAAAAGAAACTATCTCAGGCGTTATTATTCGTCATTTGCTTATCCTATTCCATTTCCGTTGCAGCTGTGGTCTAGCTGCTGTATGAATGCTTCATATATTAGAAATATGTGGAGTGAAGGCCTGAAGAGGTATGTTTTTGAAACTTCTCATATTTGTCTTTAATCTATGGTGGTAGGCAATATTTAACGAGAATTGACACTTAATCCATCATATTGGGTAACTATCATATTTCATTAACATATTATTTTGTTTGTTGCTGAGTTTTTATCGGCTACATTCTTATTTATTTTCTCCTTTTTTTTTTTCAGATTTGATTTGATCCAATTCATTGTGGAGACAAGGCCTGAAGAGGTATGTTTTTGAAACTTTTCATATATGTCTTTAATGTATGGTGGCAGGCAATATTCCACATGATTTGACACTTCGTCCATCATGTTGGATAACTATCATATTTACTTTTACTTATCACATGAAGTAAATGATATTTTTCAAGCATGCAAAATATTTAATGTATAGTGGTAGACAATATTCAAAGCAGCTGACAAAATATTTTGCACTTTTTCATGAAGTAAATGATATTTTTCAAGTATGCAAAAGAAGCTATAGCACTTTTTTGCTATTAGAATATTCATTAAATATCTTTAATTTGCATTTTCCTCTTCGCTAGAACATTTGCGATATGTGTGTTTGTAGATGTTTTGTCATCGGCTTTTAGACGCCCGATACTTTTATTGTTAGATTTGTTTCTTTTAATGGTTCTAAGATGAATAGAGGTAACACATGAGCTTGAAACATAGACATGGACATGTGGTGTTTCTTCTTAGTAATTATGTTACTGCTCTCATGGTCATGGATTGTGATTACTCACTATATGAATTTCTAAGGCATTAGGGCTTTACTTGCTTCAATTTTAATATGCTATTTCTTTTGCCATTATAGGAACTTCTAAACTTTTTTTTTTTTAAACTTTAGGAACTTCTAAATTAAGATATGTACAAGACTAACAAAATCGAGAAATTTATACGAGACTAAAGAAATTGAGAAGCTTAAAGGGGAGGCAATAGCAATCTCAGTTAAGGATGTGTTAGTTTAAAACAATGGATTCTATCAACATTCATTTAGTTAGAATGTAGGAACATAGTAATTTTTGGATATGATCCTTTAGTTTGCAAAAAACATGGCTTGTGAAGCTAGACTTTGTATGAATCCATGCTATCATAAGATAGCTTTGATCCATGTATATGTGGATAGTTTATTATTATTATTATTATTATTTTTTATTTTTTCATACGGGTTATTTTAAAAAATTATCTTTTTGCTTTTTTAAAATAAATATATCAATGATAGGAATGCTCCCTTCCATAGCTACTCTAGGTTGGGACTACAACTTTCTGACATATGTCAGAAGGCTATGAAAGTCCCTTCAATGGACAACTTAAGGTAGAGACACGTCCCGGTAAAAAAAAAAAATGCTATTTGATACAAATAGTTATGGAAGGGATGTACGTCCCTATGATCAGCTTTTCACATGGATGGTAGGCTACTATTGCTGAGTTTTAGCAATAGTGCGTTGAAGAGATGTTCATCCTTGTGATGGGCTATTACAGGGATTTTTTTTTTTTTTTTTTTCTTGTAGGGACTGAGGGTCCCCTCCATAATTCAAATCTTTTGTAGTGTATTTTTTAATCAATTATGAAAAACCATGTGTTTTAAATGGTTGTTTTAATAAATATATAACATGTCAGTAGTGGAAATAATGTCACAAGAAAGAGTTAACATAGTTAGTAGTCATAATTGTAAATTATATCATATATTTTAAATGAAAAAATCTTCATCAAAATAATAGCTTAGGACATGAGTAGTCTATAATTAGTTAGAAAAGTCAACTGAACAAGCAACTAGATATAAAGTGAGCTTAAGTAGTGTAATTGACCTTGACAAATTTTAACTAGATATAAAAATTGACAACTTCTTTGCACTTGTACTTCAATTAAAGGATATAAGTTTACCTAGCAAAGACTATTTGTTTTTTGTTTTATTTTTGTTATAAATTGTTTGGATATTAGGAAAAGACGTCTTTTAGTATCTAAATTTTGATGAAATGGATAATTAGGTACTTAAACTTTAAAACATCCAGTTTCATCCTCAATTAAATTTTTTAGGCCCTAAACGCTATCACACTCATTGTTACATAACACGTGTTCAGTTACTTCAAGAAGTAATAAAGGATGAAGTAGTGAAAAGGGGCACGAAAAGTTTAATTAGGTAAGAAAAATGATATTTTTAGAAGTTTAGATATGTATAAGGGGCATGAAAGGTTTAAATAGATATGATATTAGATTATTTAAAAGTTTAGCTATCTAGTTGTCCACTTTGTCAAAATTTAAGTATAAAAAATGAGTTTTTTCCTAATATATTTTACGTCTCATTGAAATCTATTTGGATTGCCATAATTTTTAATTTTGTATCTGTGTTTTACACTTATATTCTTGAGTCTTACTAGTAATCATGATTATTTTATATTTGTTTAATTCATATCTTATTTACTTTTTTTCCCCTTTCGATAGCTTTAGAATATTGGAAAATGCTAAATTTGATATCTACATTTTGATAGAAAGGTCAATTAGGTATTTGGACTTTTTTTTTTGCCAAATAGGTATTTGGACTTTAAAAATTCCAATTTTATATTCAATTGAACTTTTCGTATCATTAAACACTACCTTACTATTTTATTATCTCTTGAAATAATGGACACATGTTAGATAATGATTTATTGATGTCTAGTGGAATAACATTTACGGGGCACGAAATGTTCAATTACTTTTTAAAGTTTAAATACTTAATTAACTTTTTTTTCAAAACTTAGATACCAAATTGAGGATTACCCTAAGAATATTTTAATAACCTAATAAGTAAACATACATTAGAATAAGGTAGTATATACTTGCCTAAGTCACAATAGCAGTACTTGTATTACTATTTACATTTCCCATCATAAGAGCAATTTTAATGCAGGGAGCTTGGCATTCTTTCCGAGGCAAAGGAACTCATTTCTAGGTCCTTAAGCATTAAACGTAGCTCTTGAAAAAATTGGGGTCTTTGACAAGGATCCATAAAGTTGATATTATTTTATTTATTTTTTAAGATATGCTGTGTATAATTTTTATTATATAGGTTTCTTATATAATATAAAGAAATATTAATGATAACTTTTTAAGATAAGTAAGGATAAAATTAAAAAATTCTTAAAATAAAAGTTCATTAAGATATTGATGTAGCATCTAAGGACTTTAAATGAGATCCTTAAAATTAAAGATGATCTAAGTATCATTTTTTCCTTGACATATCAAGACAATAAAATAGAGTAATATATATATATATATATGTGTGTGTGTGTTCAAAGTGCCACTAAATACCTTGATACTAATTTTGCACGATATAAGGAATGAATGGAATAGCCATTCACTCTAAGCAAAAATGTGGTAAGTGATTTTTTTTTTTATAGAAAACCTATAATTTGTTTGAAGAGAAAATAATGTTGTAATTGTTTTGCTATGTGGCTTGAGGCTCATACGGCTCATTAGGCCAGATAAACAACGGCACAAAACTTTTGAGGGGATAAACATGAACCGATCCCCATCTTCTATCTTGTGTGCCAAGCTTATTAGGTCATCAACTAACGTATTGATTTCCCTATCCTACTGTGTACCGTTCCATCATCCTTTCTTGCAACCGTCCACTTTTTGCTTGCACACAGACAAGGCTTAAGACACCCATTTATTTGAATTTGATTGCCCAGTTAAGAGCTTCTATGCAATTGGTGAATCTAGATTGAATTCTACTTTTAAGCAATTCATTTTACTGTCATAATCTAAGCCGCGATATATGATTTATAATTTGGTAACCACTACATCAATTTTTCCTATTCTTTTGGAGATACCCAGTATCGAATGCCTTTGCACTCCGGAAAACGATGCTTGCCCTGCCCTGCCCTGCATGCCTGTATTCCCAAAAAGTTGGAACTTTTTCTTGCATTTCCTCATATGAATACACCATAAAATTCAAAATGGCAAAAAGAAATGAAAAAAGGGGTCCATGTCACTTTTAAGGTCACAATCTTAGTACATATATTAATTCGGCTAAATGTGAATTTAGTGGCAAAATGGAAAATCACATCGGAATAAATGTTTGAGTAAGTAGGTCAAATAAGACATCCCCACTAACTCCATTTGATTTCTCCATCATATATCATGTACAGTCCGTGTGTTCTTCCTCCTTAGAGTTCTCTCTCTAAATGGCAGAAATTAGAAACACAACAAGATTGATTCAAACATCAACCAAATGGCCTCATTTGTTTGATTATTTTCGTCTTAAATAACTTGGTTGTTCTACAGGGAAGGACATAAAATTCTAGGGTATAGCTTAGTTTAATTTTTCTCAGTATGTACAGCCTAGTTTAATAAGATTCCCTTCTACACGGTTAATCTTTATCAGGTTGTGTGCTTGCTGAAGTTACAAGTGAAAGGGGATCAAGGTTGAAGCAGCGGTGGAGGCTAAAAACCAACATGATTTGATTGAAGATCTTGATATGGCTTGAGATTTTATTACATTTTAGGGTTTTTGAAAGGTCTGATAATATTTGTTTCCTATTCTAGGCTAGAAGGAGGTTCAGAGTAGTTTGTATAAAATGATGTATTGATTGTAGAAATTTTGCATTTTTACCTTGTATTTATTTTATCATCTTGAATATTTCTTCAATTGATTGCAACTAAATTATGACAATTTGTTAATTTTGTCTATGTGGCCACCATGGAAAATGGTATTTATTTTAATGTTGCCTGAATCCAATGAACAAAATCTTTGAAAACAAGAGTGTTCCTGAGTTCTTTTTTTTTTTTTTGGGCCACTGAATATTCTTGAGGAGGAAGAAGAACATGTGTATTGCACATGATATATGATGAAGTTAGTGAGGATGCTTTATTTGACTCACCCACTCAAATGTTTATTCCTTTTTTAACCTCTACAACTGTTGATGTCTTAAACAAGCTTATCCTTAAACGTTAATGCCTTGAGATATAATTTTTCCTTGACAAAATGGATCAATTTTATTTAATTGAGTATCTTATAACTAATTGAATCATGGTGTGATTCAGTTTTGAATAAAATACACTTGTAATTTAATTAAATTGAAATGTTTTCAAATTATTTACAACGTAAGTGATAATGAATATTCTAAAGCTAGTGAAGATACAATTTGGCCTTCAATATTCTAAGGCGAGGAGTGTAATTGTGCCCTTTTTTCCTAAAAATTTTGCTACAATAAAAACCAATGTATATCATGTGTTTTTACTACGCCATTTATTTTTCCATATTTAGTTTCAAGCTCGACCTTTTTAAAAATTAATAAAAAAAAGAAAACGAATGCTAGATCCGTACAAAAGTTGAAATCTCACTTCTTCAACCTGATTATTGTGATAAACCTTTTTGTCCCAAATCTAGGGGTGATAGCCATTATATTTTGGCTACCCATCCTAACTATATTAGTACCACTGCAATTTTCACCATGCAACTTTTCAATAGGAAGACACTTTTATTTATATATAAAGATTTGTAATTGGTTCTCCATCAATAAATAGGACGTCTTGATTCACATTTAAAGATTTGCAATTAGTTATTCATAATCGACTAAAAGGTCGCGTCATGCCATTTTTAGATCTAGGTTTTTTCTTTTTTTCCTAGTTTGTTTGTCATCCCATTAATTCAGTTTTCCAAGAGGGGGAAAAAAAAATCCCGATTCATAATGTATATTATTCGGTGGTTCTAGATTTTTGTTTCATGGGTTTCTGTTTTATAATGTTATATAGATGTTACATAAGCTTGTTATATCATGGACATTATTATTTAATACTTTTTAACATATTGATAATACGGCTGAAGACTATAGCATGGATATTATTATTTGATATGCGTTAGTTAATAAATCTAAATCATAGGTTATAATTATTATTCTGAGGTCAAGGCATAGCCTAGTAGCATCCGGTGCTAGTCCCTATTTTTAAAGTACCAAATGCAATTCTTTAATGGCTATTGTGGCCACGTTATTACAATGTTGAAAAGAAAAAGTTTTTTTTTTTTTTTTTTTTATGATAATGGTCACTGTTGCGTGACTATTGATGCTTCGCTGTTATGTTTTCAATATTATTCTTAGAACCATTAAATTATACTTTTAACATATGTTAACAAGAATTGCATTAGCATTGCATATTTTTATAAGGATTGCATAACGTAGATGGTTTTCTCAAAATAAAAATTGCATTAATTTGGTATATGGATTTGTAGTTAAGGTTTTTTTTTTTTTTTAATGGACCTACATCTTACATTTTTAGGAATATTTCATTATTAAAATTTAATCTGATAACCCACTTGAACCTAGTGAATAGTAAAATAAAAAGGGAGAAGTCATATATAAGTAGTGCATTGTTGGCCCTTGGGTTGGTCGTATGGACTGTGAGATCAGTCAACTAAATACATCAATGGATGAAAACATTACCCATTTACGCTTGGACCCAGTGGAATTGATTTATTCTCCTTGTGTGGACGCGGATAGTCCCGTACATTATCATATGCTGTGGTTGGATAAATACGGTATTTAATATCTGATTTTTATCTTTTTTTCTTTTTAACAAATCTGATTTTTATCTTACTTGTAAAATTAAATACCGAAGTTTTTTAAGTATTAATTGTTACTTGTAAATTTGTTAAGGTTATTTATGTTATCCAAGTGAATAATTTAATTAAAAAAGAAAAGAAAAAATTCAGGTAAAATAAAAAGAAAAAGTATGGGTCTAAATAGACTTGTTTTATTTCTGTAATACTTATTTATATAAATAGATAAAATTAAGTTGTCGGTAGGTTGAGTCTGGACAGAAAGTGGAAAGAAATATCATATGGATTTCTCAATGGAAAATTCATCCAATCGAAACTTCCAACTGCCGGTCATGTAAATATAGCTGCATAAGGAGAGGGAATCCTTGGAAAATTCGTTAAAGGAAGACCTTCCTTCTTTTTTGGTCATCTTAGTCATAGCTAAATAGCAAACAAAATAATGGCAGATGAGTCTGAAAATTTGCCGGCGGAAGCAGCAGCAACAGCAACAACAACCAATAAAACATCTTCAGGCAGGGATTTCGAGGTGTTCCTCAACTTCCGAGGACCCGACAGCCGTTACACAGTCGCTAATGTTATCTACGATGCGTTGGTTCGTGCTGGTGTCCGGGTCTTCTACGATGATGAGAGCATCAGACAAGGTGAAACCATTGAAGGTGAACTGATGGAAGCCATCATCCACTCCAAAATCTACATCCCAATTTTTTCTAGGAATTATGCATCCAGCAAGTGGTGCCTTCGTGAATTAGAATTAATATTGCAGTACTGCAAAGCCTCGCAGCTGGGAGGAGAGAAGAGAACAATTTTACCTATTTACTATGATGTCGATGTAAGTACAGATCTCAAACTTAAGTCAGGATTGTATACTACTGCTTTACAAAAACACAGGGAGGAGTTCAGTGAAGATGTGGTGGCGCGGTGGGAGATCGCGCTCCAGATGGCCTCGGTAATCAAGGGACGTGACATACAAAAATATGGGTAAAGTTCTTATTGTTTAGTATTATTATTTTGTTAATATTTACCTAGATTTATAGATAGGTTATTAACATTTTCTTTTTAATGAAACACCACTCTTTTTTCATTTTTTGCTAATAGCTTTTTGGAGGGGCAAGCATAGGATGGTTTTTCCTTTTTCTTATTTTTCTTTTTCTTATCATCACTAAATATATGATGTATATCAAGTTCTGTTGTGTAAAACTTAGAAAACTTAAGTATTCAAAATTTAAAAAAAAAAAAAAGAAGCAAATTTGTAGAAATAGAAAATGTGTAAATTGTTAAGTACTCAAATTAAAATTAGATAAATGTCAAGTATTGAATTTATATTTTTCCCAAAATTTTTTACACATAGATTGGCCCTAACCATTTATGATAAAGTAGTATATTATAGTTAGGACTATAAACAAGTTGAGTTGGGACAATATAGAGTGGAATCTTAGCTGAACTATTAAAAAATTTGAGACGAGTTTGACTCGAGTTTTGATTGAACTTAAAATTTTGATTTTGAGATTGGCCTGGTAAACTTGCTTGACTTCTAATTATCTAATTTCTTTTTTCTTTTAATCATAAAAATTACTAATATCTAAGCCTTGTTTAAACTAATTAATATTTATATTCAACTTAAGTTTAATTGGTCTCACGAGCTAGTCAAGTCAAGCACTATGAATTTTGAGTTCAACTTGATTAATATCTTTAGTATCCTATTCTTGAGTTTGACTTAACTATTTTTAAATTAAACTTGAGTAAATATTAAGTCGAGTTAAAATAGCTCGCAAATAACTTGATTTGTTTATGCTCATAATTGTTGCAACAACAAACATATTTTTTGAATCGAATCAAAATTAAGTAAGGTTGATATTCTTTATACCTTTTAGAAATGCACATGTTTAGTTTAAAATTTTTAGCTTATTAGTTCAGCTATCTTTTGCAATTATCAACCAACGCTCCAGTCTTTGGCCGTCGCCTTTAATCGAAACACACGAGTGAATAATATTATTAAATACGGGTATTTCATTGGGGGAAAAAAAAGAAAAGAAAAAGACAGAGCTTTGTTTTAATGGATTTCCTTGACAGAGATGATGTCTTAACAAGTAACTAGTCTATTATTGTCATTCCATATAACCGCTTTAGATCTTTATCTTGAAACTTGCCATCGTTAGCTTCATGCTGTTTTAACTTATGAATTGCCTAAAGGGAGAATGTAACGTATATAATGTATCAAAGGAGTCTTCTTATTAGGTTGAGGAAGGCAACGAAATCAAAACTTATAGGTTTGAACCTGGACTTTCTACTCGGTGAAAGCAAGAAGGGAGACTTCCATGAAATAAATGGCTAGGATCTTTTAGCGAAAACCTCTTTCATTATTTTTTAGTTCCATTTAGTTTTTCACAGTCAGCTAATTAAAAGTTTAATGGGCAAATTCACATCCTCATATTTGCTTCCTATATGCTTACTCTTTCATCTTTAATATTAAGCATACATTTGAACTCTTATATCACAATTTTGCCTTTAATTTTACAGATTTTTGTGTTCAAGCTTCGGTATAAATAAAGAAAACTAGTGCAAAGTGCTTTTTTCTTCTGCAATGCAAGTGTTAAGATGGTTGTATTCTAATTTTTCTCTTTGTTTAGGCTAACGAAGCTTACTAAACTCGTAGTGGAAGAAATTTGTTGTATGTTATGGACAACAAGTGATCCAAAGATGGCACCTGAAAACTACGTTACAATTGACAATCCAATGGAAGACATCATGAAGTTATTAAATATAGAGGCCCCTGATGTTCGGTTCATCACCATTCATGGCATGGGTGGTGTTGGAAAGTCAACTCTTGCAAGGCTTGTTTTTAATAAAATTTCTTTTGGCTTTGGAGAGAGGGTTGCTTTTCTTTCAGACATCCGTGAGAAGTGTTGCACAAATGATGGTATTGTGAGGTTACAGGGGGACTTAATAAGGCAACTTCTTAATGTGAGATCATTATCATTTCTCCATGATGCTGATGATGGGGCTAACATGATTAAAAATAAATTGCAAGACAAGAAAGTGCTTATTGTTTTAGATGACTCAGAAAAGGATAACCAACTACTAAAATTAGCTGGTGAACCCTCATGGTTTGGTATGGGGAGCAGAATCATTATTACCACTAGAAATATTGGAATTATGCCCAAACACAAAGGTTTTTATAGATACAAGGTGCATGAAATGAAAGATGATGATGCTTTGAAGCTTTTTAGTAAACGGGTCTTTGATAGTAACTTGCCCCTACAAGGGTATGTTGAGATTTCGAGAGAAATAGTAAATACAACTAGGGGACTTCCTTTGGCTATCAGTATCATAGCTCCCATATTCAAAAACAATAGTATAGATGCATGGGAAGATACACTTAAGAAGCTTAAAAAAGTGGTTCACAAGGATGTCAGAGAAAAGTTGATGATAAGTTATGAGCAATTAGATAAGTATGAGAAAGGAATTTTTCTTGATATCGCATGTCTCTTCATCAATAAAGAAATTGAAGATGCAATTTACTATTGGGAAGCTCAAGAACGTTACCCAATTAGTGGTATTACAATCCTTAGAAATATGTCTTTGATAGAGATTGTTGATGGAAAGTGGCTATGGATGCATGACCTACTGAGAGACTTAGGGAGGAATCTTGTTGATGAGGAAACTGATATTTGTGGAAAACGTAGCAGGTTATGGTCACCAGAGTTAGCTCGCAATGTCATACGTCGGAAGAAGGTAAACACGATTTTAAATTGTTTTCTTTAGCAATAAATAGATTTCTCATATTATGTGCTTGGTAATTTCAAATCCTAGGGGACTGAAGAAGTGAAAGCACTTAGACTTGGGAAACTTGATGTGAATTACAAGTTTAATCAAAAGGATTTTGCAAAAATAGCAAATTTGAAATTCCTAGAATTGAATGGTGGAGGTTTTGAAAATGAGGATTTTAGAGAAGTTTTTTCTGAGTTAAGGTGGCTTTCATGGGAAGATTGTCCATCCGAATTTCAAGCAACTAACTTATGTTTAGAAAGTTTAGTTGTTCTGATGCTTTCGGAGAATCTAATCACTGATGATTGGGGTGGATGGGGCGAAATCAAGGTATATTGTCATTTTCTTCATTATGATTATTCCACCTTATTTGCCTCACATAATACTTATTCAAGGAGTTGGAACTAATTTGCAGGCAGCAAAAAACTTGAAAGTCCTTAAGTGCACATATTGTTGTTTCCTTGTGAAGGCACCCGACTTCTCTGCATTCCCAAAATTAGAGAGATTGGTTTTTAAAAATTGTGCAATGTTGAGAGAGATAGGGGACCTCAAATTGGAGCATCTAACTTACTTGGAAATCATAAATCCACTCATCTATACGGAGAGGCTACCGGATGAATACATTTCATATCAGCTTGAGGATGGGGGACCTCAAATCTTGCCCGGTTCCATTTGCTCTCTATGGTCACTATCGGTGCTAAAGCTAAAATTTGTCAATTTGTCAGAGTTGCCCGACACAATTGGCTATCTTAGAAATCTTACGTATTTATGCTTATGGTGTCCTCAAGTGCAAAAACTCCCAGATTCGATTGGTAAGTTAAAGTTGTTAGCTGAGTTGGACATCTCATTCACTGCAATCACCAAGTTACCAGAATCTATTACATCTCTTAGAGATTAAAGGTTTTTAAATATGAAAATTGTCAGTTAGGAGAGGATGTAGCCATAATTGAGGAACTGATATCATTGAATCAGTCCAAACCGATCAAAATTGGGAGACCAATACCATCACACCTATTCAATTCAATTAGTTTAGAGAGACTACTATCACGCCTTTTCAGTCCGACTAGCACAGAGACAGAGAGAAATGAAACCTTAAAAAATATGTAGCATGTAAGGATACTTTTTTTTGGTTGCATTAACACTTATCACTTGATCAACTAACATTCCTCCTCTTATGTTTAGTTCATTGTCTTGTCTCCCATAATATTTTGTTTATTCCTATTCTATGCTTGTGCAGTCATTAATAGATATAAGTTTTCCTAGCAAGAATATTTGTAACTATGTGGGTTTCGAATTGTCTGAAGTTTATAAATTTCTTTGCATCTTTATTTTCATTATCCTTTTATATAAATTGTTTTGATTTTTCCTTTTTCTTGGTCCCGTTAGACCTATTTGGATTCTCCTCATCTTTATATGTGTTTTGTTTGTGCTTTACTCTTGTATTCTTGTGTCTTAATAGTACATTATCAATGTTTCGTTTGAATTTAACTCATACCATATTTGTCTTGTTTTATTATACATTTTTTCTAAATAAATACTTCAATTTAAAAAATCAAATATATTTTCATTAATCAATATAATTGTATATACACATTAACACGACTATTCATCCTTGGCATGACTATGCATGCTTTGTATCTTATCAATTACTTTGCCTTTCGATCCATTATTAAGGGTATGATGAAATATTCGTGCACAACTACGCATTCTGAATCAGTAAAAGTATTTTCAGGAACCATACTATATCAAAATGTAAATAGATGTTAGCATATCTTGTTATGATTTGTGCTCAATTTATATTATTGAAGATATACATATTTATTTATACTTGAAGACAAACAATATTTTCATTCTCTAGAAAAAAATCATATAAAAATAAACATCGCATAATTTTGTAAAGTTCTCATCTTCGTTGCACTGTCAACGAAATTATTGTTATTGTTGCATTTAATAACAAAATAGAGCTTTAAAACATTCGTATTTTTGTTAAATCCAATGTCTAGCTTCAGTAGCAGTATATGGGTTGACACATAGGTGCTGAGGAGAGTTTGATATGCTAATAACCTTATATTTTAGTAGTATGGTCCTTAATCTTTCAAGTAAGAAGTACAAGTTTGAATCTCCTGTCGGTTATAATGAATTAAAAAAAAGTTGGAAAGTTGATATAGCTTATCCAACAGTGTATGGAAGTATTCATAATTGCATTGAAAATTAACTGAGGCCTGGGACTGGGAGTATGGGTTATGAAATGTATAGCTCAACGGGCCCTGGAGTTTAGATTTAGGCCCATGGTATGATCTGTTTGTCCAATGGAGAATTGAAGTAGGAAAGCGACATGTATTTGAATTTTTTTTTTTTTTTTGGCCGTTATATATTTGAGAATATCAAAGTAACAAAAAATAGCTATAATTTGAGAAGAGCACTAGACACGTGCAGGGAGTGAACTCAATTTTGGTACGTTGGGAGTGATTGACCGCCACGTGTCAAGATGCTGGGCCAATGTCCATTTAATATTCTTTTGAAGCCCATGTCATCATGAAAAAGAAAGAGGAGAAAGAAGCCTGATATAAAAGCAGAAGAACGAAAGAAACTAAAAAGAGAGGGCAGAGAACATATTTTCCTTTATATTACAAATATCAAACATTTTTTTAGTGTAAATTTTTGTATGTTTATTTTAATTAAAGAATACTAAAATCATTTGTTCTAGCAACATTCGAGAGATGTTTTATTAGGTTTTAATACAATCATGCCATATCCAATTTTATTATCTTCATCGGATTGAAGACTTCGATGGAGAAATTTATTTAAGGTGTTTGTAACACTTGTTGTATTATTATGTTAACTATCAATTGTAATTGAGAATTTGATGATCTAAACAAGGGCATCTTAGGGTTTTGAAGAAATTCATTATAGGAATATGTAAGTTTTGACAAAACTTACAAATTTACGTACTTAATGCAGTTAGAAATATGAATTCGGGTAACATTTGGCAGTGCTTAACCCATAATTCCAAGTTAAGTAGTAATTTTAGTGTGAATGAATTACTAATTACCTTATAATTATAGATAATTCACCTTAGCATAAAGCTCTTGTTATGAACTAGAGTTATTACAATAATATGTGGCAACTAGAATGGAGTAGAGAAATTCTTCACTGAATGGAAGATTATTACAACTTCTCTAAATACAAGAAGAGACCAATAATACTCTTTCTTCAAATAAAAAAAAAATACATACATACAAAAGAAACTTTAAAGGAAACTATTTGCTTTCTTCTTATTTGGTTTTCATTTTGAGAAATGGATTGATTTAACTAATGTAAAATGATAGGTATTTATAGTTGACAACATTGATTTCTAGCCTCTAATATCAATACCCAAATTGTAGGATGTTTCTTCTCTTTCTCAAATATTAAAGGTGGCAAATATTTTGTAAACCTATACTATCAATCTATCTCCTTTTCTTTTGACTTATTATATGCCACAAAAGTGGCATTAATATTTTTTCACAATCTCCCACTTAAAGTCACTTTTGGTGAGCTTTCAAAATCTTTCTGATCTTGCCAATTCCATGTTGCTCACATTTCTAATAGGCCACATGAGCATCAACACTATATAAACTTGTTAGTGTTAAATGCCTTTGTCATTACATGTGCTAGGTTTTCTTTGGTGTGGATTTTCTTCATATCTACACTTCCTTCTTCTACTACTTCTCGAACAAAGTGATATTGAACACCTATGTGCTTTGTCCTGGAATGAAAGACTGAATTCCTTGCAATGTGCAGGGCACTCTGACTATCATAATATACTGAAATCTTCTATTGTTTATGCTTGAGTTCCTCCATTAGCCTTTGAATCCAAATTGCTTCCTTGCATGCTTGGGTAGCTACCATGTATTCAACTCTGTAGTAGATAGAGAAACAACAGATTGTAACTTAGATAAATAGCTTACCGCTCCTTCTACAAGTGTGAACACATAGCCTGTAGTAGATTTTCTTTTATCAAGATCACCAACAAGATCTAAATCAATATAACCTTTGACAACAAGTTATGATCCTCTAAAAAATAATGCAACACTTGAGGTTCCTTTAATATATCTCAGGGTCCTCTTAACAGTATTCCAATGCTCTTTACCAGGATCTACCATAAAACGATTGACTATTCCAACTGCCTTAGCAATATCTAGTCTCGTACAAATCATTGCATATATAAGACTTCCTACGGTTGATGCATATGGTACTGGGACATTTCCACCTTCTATGCATCATTGCTAGGACACATACTCGAGGATAATTTATAATTAATAGGAAGTGCGGTGGAGATTGCCTTGCAATCTTGCATGTTGAAGCATTGCAAAACTTTTAGGAGATAATTCTTTTGAGAAAGCCAAATCTTCCTATCTTTTTATGTCTTGGTGAATTTGCATCTCAAAATCTTGTTTATTGGTTCTAAGTCCTTCATATCAAACTCCCTAGCTAGTTGTGCCTTCAATTCTTGCACTTGATGTTTGTTGAGGCCTACAACCAACATGTCATCCTCATATAACAATAAAATAATGAATTCATTGTCTCCAAACTTCTTATAGTGTGTCCAATGATCTTAACTTCGTTTATTGTATCCAAAACTTATAATGAATGAATCAAATCTCTTATACCAACACCTTGCTGCCTGCGTTAAATTGTATAGAGATTTGGTTAACTTGCAAACTAAGATTTCTTTTCCTTGCTCTGCAAAGTCTTTTGGTTAGAGCATATATATTTCCTCTTCAAGTTCTCCATGAAGAAAAGTAGTCTTTACATCTAATTGTTCAAGATGTAAATTCAATATAACATTCATAGTTAGAACTACTCTGATAGGGGTAAGTATGACAACTAGAGAAAAGATTTCATTAAAATCAATACCTTCTTTCTAAGCATACCCTTAACGACTAGTCTTGCACGATATCATTCCACTTGGGCATTGTTATCTCGTTTGATCTTATAAACCCATTTGTTACCAATGG
The DNA here is from genome assembly GCA_024138025.1 of Combretum micranthum. Classification (NCBI taxonomy): domain Eukaryota; kingdom Viridiplantae; phylum Streptophyta; class Magnoliopsida; order Myrtales; family Combretaceae; genus Combretum; species Combretum micranthum. Next base: position 158,775 of record JAMXBD010001725.1, on the reverse strand, counting down.
CTTTTCGGCCTTTAGGAAGGGCAAGAAGCTCCTACGTTTTGTTTCTATGTAAGGCTTCTCTTTCTTCTTGCATTGTTGTCATCTATAGAGAAGCATCTTAACTAGTCAAAGCCTCTTGATATGCTGATGGTTCTCTTTCCTTTGTTAGAAGACAGTAAGCATTGTGACTTACCATAACATAATATGAGTGCCATGATGATTTCCTTATATTGACGTATTGTTCATTGAACTTCAACATCATTGACCTCATTTGGTTCTTGTTCTTCGTGCCTTGGTTCTTCTTCAGGACAATCATTTTCTCCTAATTTCTCATTTATTTGAATAGTAATAGTCTCTTTAGTAGTCCTATCATTTCCTCGCTTACTTTGCAATTTATTTTTTGCAAATATCACATCTTTGCTAATAATTACTTTACGGATAGTGGTTTCCCACAAGTGATACCCTTTAACATTATCACCATAGCCCAAGAATATGCATTTCTTGGATTTTGGATCCATCTTTGTTCTTTTTTAGGAGCTATACATCATGTACACAAGATCTCTAAACACATGTAATGAAGAATAATCTGCTGGTTTTTCTTTTCACATTCCATTGGTGTCTTGAAATCAATCGCAGTTGATGGTGATCAATTTATCACGTAACAAGCAGTTTTTATTGCTTTTGCCTAAAAAGACTTGGCCAAACCTATTGTTCTTAACATAGCTCTTGTCCTTTCTAGGAGAGTTCTATTCATTCGTTTTGCTACACCATTTTATGTATAAACAACTATAAATTGCCTCTTAATACCCTCTTCCTTGCAAAATGCTAAAAAATCACCTTCTATATATTCTCCTCCATTATTTATGCTCAAGCACTTAATTCTCTTCCTAGTTTCAAGCTCAATTGTGCTTTAAACTGCTTGAATATCAGAAACACATCTGACTTTTTCTTGATCGGGTACACCCACAATCTCCTCGAATAATCATCAATATAAAATACAAAATATTTTGCTCCTCGAAGGGATATGTCTAGTGACTACCACACATCAGAATGAATCGTCTGTTATATGCTTACTTCTAGCAATAAAATGACTAAACTTTAATCTATGTTGTTTGCTTATCACACAATGCTTATAGAAAGATAAGCTTATTGCTTTGATCCTAGGTAAGAGATTACACTTTGCAAGAATTTTCAAACCTCGTTCCGACATAGGGCCTAGTTTGTGATGCCATATCATCGTTGTTTCTTCTTGACTAACTAATGCAACTAATGCATCCACTTATCGTAATGCATATCCCAAAAGCACGTGTAGAGTAGCTGTAACCTTCTCTGCTTTCATCACTAAGAGTGTCTTTTACCACTTTTAAAATGCCTTCTTCAGTATAGATCTTATACCCAAGGTCATCTAATTGCTCAACAGACAATAAATTCTTCTTTAAACCCTGCCCATGTCATACCTCTTGAATTGTGTGAATAGTATCATCATGCATTTTTAATTTGACAGTACCAACTCCAACAATTTCTAAGGCATAATCGTTCCCCATAAACACAGATCCTTTAAAGATAGGCTCATAAATGCAAAACCAATCTCGATGAGGAATCATGTGCCAAGTTGCATCGGAATCCATTATCCATACATTTATAAGGCGTTTTCCACCTATAGAACCAATTGTTGCTTTGTTGTATAGAATTTCTCCTTCGTCTAAGGTACTTGCAACACATCCTTGAGAGGCTATTGCCTTAGGAGTTTTGTCTATATTCTTCTTATTATATGAACAATCTTTCTTCAAGTGCCCTTTCATACCACAATCATAGCATTTGAAATTCTTCCTTCTTTGAGATTTTGATCTACCACGGTTTTGACTCCCATTGAAGCCATGCTCCATTGATCTTCCTCTCGTTATCATTAAAGCCTCTACTTGTTTTGAACTTTCCACTCTATTTTCCTTATTCTTGCGCTTAGATTCCTTTTCAAGAAGAGATCTGGCAACATCATTAATTGATAAAGATCAATAGTATTATTATTTGTTATATTGATGATGAGTTGATCATACGAGTTTGGTAAGCTTTGAAGTAGAAATTCTGCACACTTATTTTCTTCTATTTTAAGATCTAATGCTATGAGCTAAGAAAATAGCGTATGTAGATTATTGATGTGATCCATCATTGATGTTGATGTGATCCATCATTGATGTTGCTTTGCTCATTCGAAGAGTGTAGAGTCTCCTCTTTAAGAATATTCTATTGTGAAGTGATTTAACCTCATACAATTTACTTAATGTATCCTATATCTCCTTTGCAGTCTTCTTCTTTATAACACTAGACAAAATTGAATCCGCCATTGCTCAATGCAAATTGGTAACAGCATTGTCATCTATCTCCTTCCATTTATCGTCGACTATATTGGCGGGTCTCCCTTCAATTGCTGCTAAACAATTATCCTTCCTAAAAATTGCCTTTATCTTCAATTTCCATAAGGAGAAATTATTACAATTGAACTTCTCAATCCCAAATTTTGCTACCATTTTTTTTTTAAACAAAACTAAATCAACTTGCACAATTTCTACCATAAATAATATTTGCAGTATGAATGATGACCAACAACTTGTGGCTCTAATACCATTGCTTTGAACTAGAGCTATTAAAATAATATTTGGCAACTAAAATAGAGTATAGAAATTCTTTACTAAATGAAAGATTATTATAACATCTCTAAATACAAGAAGAGACCAATACCACTCCTTCTTAAAAAAAAAATTCATACAAAAGAAACTCTCAGGGAAACTACTTGCTTTCTTCTTATTTGGTTTTCATTTTGAGAAATGGGATGATTTAACTAATGTAAAATGGTAGGTATTTATAGTTGACAACATTAATTCCTAGCCTGTAATATCAATACCCAAATTATAGGATGTTTCTTCTCTTTCTCAAATATTAAAGGTAGCAAATACTTTGTAAACCTACACCATCAATTTATCTCCTTTTCTTTGACTTATTTTGTAATATACAAATAAATAAATCATAATGAAGGGTAAAATGGTAATATAATGATTTATTAAATAAAAGAGTTATTTGGCCAACCATAATAAATGAGATATAATAATCATCTCTCACATTAATGATGGTAAAAAAAAAAAAAAGTAAATCTTCATTAATTTATGACGTAGGGTTACGTTTTCATTAATGATAGCCAACAATAGTAAATCTTCATTAATTTATGACGTAGGGTTGCGTTTTTCCTAAGGGTTTTGTTTTTCCTAAACCATCTTTCTTTATAAATAGGCCTTAGACCCCATAAGTTTTCCCACATTTCTTCTCAGCCAAAATTAAGGTATGTGGGTCTAAACTCTCTCTTTTTCAATTCCTTTCCTTTAGGTAGATAGTCTAATTCCAGTTTTATATATCGATTGAAGGAGATTCAAAATCTAGAAGCGAAACACTAGAGTGGTTTTGGAGAATATAAGATTCAAATCCAATTGAAGGTAAGATCTCTAACCTAATCTTTGTAATTCATAGATTATTAGGAAACATGTCATGATGATGGTATTAATTGTGATAGGAGAAAGATTTAAAGAATTAGGGTTTCTGATTTCAATCAAGTTCTGCAAATTATAGGTATGTATGAATTTGCCCTATCTCTATAGATTCAAAGTTATAAACTTTTATAAGGGATCTATTCATAGAAGATTATATATATATATATGTATGTTGTGAAGGATTGTGGAGATCAAGGAAGATTTGAGAGAAATTGATGTTAGGGTTTCTGTGAAGTAAAAACAAAATTAACAGGTGAGTTAAGATTTGGTTAGGGTTATGGTATTAGGTTAGGGTTTGACATCATGATTACAATTGAATTTTAATTGCGACATATATGATATACAGGAGTATTGTGAGATTAGGGTTCCATTTCAATTAAAGTTTCTGTTGAGTAGATTTGGATTGGAAGCAAATCCAGGTACGTCCTTACCTTGTTTGCTGCTTGTGAGTGATAGGTTTAGAATTTATAACCTGATTAACGAATATACGACCTTAATTGAAATTGAGTGTTGGTTGTGAGTGGTTTCGACTAGAGTAGAACTCATGGCGAGGCCATGGTGGAGGGTGATCTCTAGTGAGACAACCTGATGATCCTTGTGTGAGGTTGTCCCGAGACTCGTGCTTGGAGATGATTCTGGTAGATTAGGAGTCGTGCTTTCGAGCTTTGGCTGGGCATGCAAACTGTATATATGTATATATTATAATATGTGTTTCGGGATCTGAGTTATTCCGGGTTTGGGTTTATATCATGAGTTTTCCTAAACTGTGTTGGTTGCAGGCTAATGAAAAGATAAATTAATTTGTGCTTGTTGCATTAGAAATTATAAGTTGTATGTGATATTGTGTTATGTATGATCATGTGCATGTGCTTGTGGTTTGGATGTACTGGGCCTTTGTGCTCAATCCTTTATTTTTACAGGTGCAGGTGATGATCCTATTATATATGATTTGTCGGGATATGATGTATATGTTGATGACGGGGAGCACGATAGTACAGATGACCATCCAGCTGATCATTAGGGATTTGGATGGAGACGTTTATGAGTACTTTTATTTTAGTAGAGACTTTATTTTGATGGATTAGTTTCATTGGAAGTTTTATTTGTAAAGACTTTTTATGTTCTTATGTTTTTAGATATCTTTAGTTATGGATTATGTAGTGGAACAACTTTATGAAATTTTATATTGAAGATGTTTATTTTAGAGAGTTTTGATGATGTTCTATCTATTGTGGTTTAGTAATAGCCTTGGCGTGTGCCTTTGAAGAGAGGACACGTGGCGGGTTGTAGACGCCTTTGATTTAGGGCGTTACAGCTTGTTTGGTATCAGCAGTTTATGATCTTGTTAGAAACTAGGTTTTGACTCCTTAGGGGTGAGCTATGATGAGAGGGGTAGAATTTAGGAGATGTTTATCTTTACAAGTAATAGTGTTAAGTTTGATAAGTTTTGTAGGTTTTCCTTTTCTTTCCCTTTCCTTTCCTTTCTTTTCTATAATCTTATAGGAATCTTTTCTTTCTTTTTCCTAGAATGCCGCCCCGTAGAAAAGCCCCTGTTACTCGATCCTCTAGCAGTGGGAATGAAAATCAAGCCCTGATAACCAAAACCAAGCTCCTAGAGAAGTACCACCACCCCAGGCTCCTAATGCTGCTACTGGAGGACAAGCTCCAGCTGACACCGCACAGTTAATACAAGCGGTTAATGCTTTGCTAGGGGTAGTAACCCAGCAACAACAGACTATGAGGCAGGACATGCAAGTGGTGCAGGCCAATGCTGAGGCCTGGAGGCAAGAGGCCCAAAGGAATAACGGGAATAATGGAAATGGAGGTCACCGAGGGGAAATGCTGATACTCTAAATTTGAACAAATTTGTGGACTTAGTTTACAAGTTTGAGCCTAAGATAGGAAAACCCCTAGAGGCACAGTTATGGATAGAGGAGGTAGAGAAGACCTTCGCCGCCTTGGATATTCCTGAAAACAAGAAGGTGGACTATGCATCCTATTTGCTCATTGGACGAGCAAACAATTGGTGGATGAGCACCAGGAGGCACATGACTGGACCGATCACCTGGGAAAACTTTAAGCAAGCCTTCTACAGGGAATTCTTCCCCGATAGTATAAAACAGAAGATGCTCCAGGACTACTACAGTTTACAACAGGGCAAGCTGAGTGTCGAAGAATATGAGGCTGAGTTGCATCGTCTGATGAGGTTTTTACCTGAGCCCCTGAAGGAAAATGAGGAAGCTAAGATGAGTAGGTTTATCACGGGTCTAGAGCCAGAGATTCAGTATCAGATCAATCTTATGGACTTAAATAACTATGCTGCAGTGGTTAATAAGGCTAAGATGATAGAACAAGGTTTGAACCGAATCAAGGGTAGGAGTGATGTAAAGAATCAGACTGCTTTAGGCAAGAGGCCAGCTGTTTTCCTTAGTCAAGACAAGGGGAAAAGGCCATTTACCCCATCCACTAGGTCATTCCTACCGATTGCTGATAGAAAGTGTGTGAAATGCCAGGGACCCCATGATGTGAAAGATTGCAAGTGGCCTGATGGAACTTGTTTTAATTGTGGGAAGACGAGTCATACTCAGAGATTTTGCACCAAGAGAGCTTCAGGTCCACCTATTTTATCAAAGGGGACACAAGGCTATTGATTGTAAGGAGATAGGGAGACAGGTTGTGTCGGGAGCACCACAGAGGGGACAGGGTCAGAAAGCACCTGCTAAGATTTATGCCCTACAGCACCGCGACGTCTCTAGTGTGGACACCATATCAGGTACGCTGTCTATCCTTGGACACAGCGCTTATGTTTTGTTTGACACGGGTGCCAGTTTTTCATGTGTATCAGAAGTTTTTGCATCTGTATGTGGTATGAATATTGAATGTATGTCTGGAAGTTTAATTGTAAATACTCCTTTAGGGAGTGGATCTTTATTGAATAGAATATGTAGGAATGTTGATGTAATCATAGAAGGTAGGATTTTACCTGTAAATCTTCTAGTCATGGAGATGATTGACTTTGATGTAATCCTCGGAGTAGACTGGTTGATGAAATACCAGGCTATCGTTGATTGTAAAAATCTAGTATTAGAATTCAATCTAGAAGGAGATAAGTTTGCATATGAATTAGAAGTTCAAAGACCCCCTACCTTACCTACATACGAGTTATGGGAGAGAAGTCTGTGTTAGCAGCTGTGATTATAGGCGATGAATCAAAGATAGATCCCACAAAGATACCCGTTGTAAGAGAGTATTTGGAAGTATTTCCAGAAGACTTACCAGGATTACCACCAGATAGGGAAATTGAGTTTGGAATTGACTTAGTGCCTGGTACCATACCTAAGTCTAGAGCTCCATATCGAATGGCTCCTACTGAGTTAGCGGAATTGAAGGTGCAATTAGAGGAGCTACTCAAGAAGAAATTTATAAGACCGAGTGTATCACCATGGGGAGCTCCAGTGTTGTTCGTAAAGAAGAAAGACGGGAGTATGAGACTGTGCATAGATTATCGGGAGTTGAACCAAGTGACGATTAAGAACAAATACCCGTTACGAGAATTGATGACTTGTTTGACCAGTTAGGAGCTAGAGTCTTTTCTAAGATCGATCTAAGGTCGGGATATCACCAACTGAGAATCAAAGCGGAGGATTTCCTAAGACAGCTTTTAGGACGAGATACGGGCACTATGAGTTTGTGGTTATGCCGTTTGGACTTACAAATGCACCGGCTGTGTTTATGGATCTGATGAACCGAGTATTTAGAGATTATCTGGATTGGTTTGTAGTGGTGTTTATTGATGACGTGCTAGTATATTCCAAGACAGAGGAAGAACATGAGGAACATCTTAAGTTAGTCTTGAATCGGTTGCAAGAACAGAAGTTGTATGCCAAGTTCAGTAAGTGCGAATTTTGGTTGAATCAAGTGTCATTCTTAGGACATATAGTGAATGGGGATGGAATATCAGTAGATCCGAGAAAGTGAAAGCCGTAGTGGAATGGCCGACTCCTAAGACCGTGACAGAAATAAGAAGTTTCCTTGGAATGGCAGGATATTATCGGAGATTTGTGGAGGACTTTTCGAAGATTGCAAGTGCATTAACGAAATTGACTCAAAAGGGCGTAAAGTTTGTCTGGGATGATAAATGTGAGAAAAGCTTCCAATTACTAAAGGAAAAGTTAGTGTCTGCCCCGGTTTTAGCATTGCCAGTCAGTGGAAGGAGTTTACCATCTATAGTGATGCATCTATACAAGGTCTGGGATGTGTTTTGATGCAAGATGGAAGAGTGATTGCTTATGCATCGAGACAATTGAAGCCATATGAAAAGAACTATCCGACTCACGACTTGGAATTGGCAGCAGTTGTTCATGCTCTTAAGATTTGGAGACACTACTTATATGGGGAGAAATGTAAGATTTTCACGGATCACAAAAGTTTGAAGTACATTTTCACTCAGAGGGATTTAAATATGAGACAAAGAAGGTGGTTAGAGTTGATTAAAGATTATGATATAGATATTCAGTACCACCCGGAAAAGCCAATGTAGTGGCAGATGCCCTAAGCAGAAAGAGGAATGAAAATTTAGCTGCTTTAATCACTAAGGAACGACCATTGTTGGAAGACATGAGGAAGTTGGATCTTGAGATAGTGATTAGAAAAGTGGGAACCAAATTGGCAAGGTTACAATTAAAGTCTACTTTGATCGATAGAATCAAATCCAATCAAGTGGATGACCCGAGTATATTGGAAATCAGAAGAAGATTGGAAATCGGTAAAGCTCCAGAATTTTTGAAGATGAAGAGGGAGTTATGAGATATAAAGGGAGAATTTGTGTACCTGAGCAAGGAGAACTTAAAAGTGAATTGCTAAAGGAAGCTCATTATTCGAGTTATTCCATCCATCCGAGGTAACAAGATGTATCAGGATCTAAAGAAACTATACTGGTGGAATAATATGAAGAAGGAAATTGCGGATTATGTGTCAAAGTGCCATACCTGCCAACTGATAAATATAGAACACAGAAGACCGGAGGTGAATTGAAGCCCCTACCAATACCGCAATGGAAATGGGAACACATTGCCATGGACTTTGTTTCAGCCCTACCAAGAACAAAAGATAGATTTGACTCAGTATGGGTAATCGTGGATAGACTCACTAAAGTAGCTCATTTCATACCGATCAAGATGGGGTACAAAGTGGAGAAGCTAGCATAGTTGTACATCAAGGAGGTAGTGAGACTGCATGGAATTCCAGTGACTATTGTGTCGGACCGAGACACCAGGTTTGTAGGGAGATTTTGGAAGAGTCTACACCAAGCTTTAGGGACTAAAGTGGTTTTCAGTACTGCTTATCACCCACAAACCGACGGGCAGTCTGAACGTACCATTCAGATTCTTGAGGATATGCTGCGAGCATGTGTCTTGGATTTTAAAGGAAATTGGGATGAACACCTATCGTTGGTGGAATTCGCGTACAATAACAGCTACCAAGCATCTATAGGAATGCCACCATACGAAGCCCTATACGGAAGGAAATGTCGATCACCAATTCATTGGGACGAAGTAGGTGAGAGACAGATTTTGGGACCCGAGCTAGTGCAAGATGCGGTTGATAAAGTTAAAATTATTAGACAAAGATTAAAAACAGCACAGAGGTCAGAAAAGTTATGCCGACAAGAGAAGGAGACCCCTGGAATTTCAGTTGGAGAGCATGTATTGCTTAAGATATCACCGACAAAGGGTGTGGTTAGATTCGCATGAGAGGAAAGTTGAATCCGAGATATGTGGGACCGTTTGAAATTTTGGAGAGAATTGGAAATATGGCATATCGGTTAGCTTTGCCACCGAGCTTAGAAGGTGTACACAATGTATTCCATGTGTCGATGTTGAGAAAGTACGTGCGAGATCCAGATCAGATTGTAGCATTGGAACCGTTGGAGATTCAAGCCAACTTATCAACACGAGAAAGGCCATTAAGAATCTTGGATACCAAGGAGAAAGTATTGAGGAGGCGTATGATGAAATATGTAAAAGTTCAATGGACCAATCAGACAGAACGGGAAGCGACATGGGAGTTAGAAGATGAGATGCGAGCCAACTACCCGAGCTTTTCAATGAATCAGGTAAACTTTCGAGGACGAAAGTTCTTTTTAGGAGGGAGAGATGTAATATACAAATAAATAAATCATAATGAAGGGTAAAATGGTAATATAATGATTTATTAAAGAAGAGAGTTATTTGGCCAACCCTAATAAATGAGATATAATAATCATCTCTCACATTAATGATGGTAAAAAAAAAAAAAGTAAATCTTCATTAATTTATGACGTAGGGTTATGTTTTCATTAATGATAGCCAACAATAGTAAATCTTCATTAATTTATGACGTATGTAGGGTTGCGTTTTTCCTAACCATCTTTCTCTATAAATAGGCCTTAGACCCCATAAGTTTTCCCACATTTCTTCTCAGCCAAAATTAAGGTATGTGGGTCTAAACTCTCTCTTTTTCAATTCCTTTCCTTTAGGTAGATAGTCTAATTCCAGTTTTATATATCGATTGAAGGAGATTCAAAATCTAGAAGCGAAACACTAGAGTGGTTTTGGAGAATATAAGATTCAAATCCAATTGAAGGTAAGATCTCTAACCTAATCTTTGTAATTCATAGATTATTAAAACATGTCATGATGATGGTATTAATTGTGATAGGAGAAAGATTTAAAGAATTAGGGTTTCTGATTTCAATCAAGTTCTGCAAATTATAGGTATGTATGAATTTCCTATCTCTATAGATTCAAAGTTATAAATTTTTATAAGGGATCTATTCATAGAAGATTATATATATATGTATGTTGTGAAGGATTGTGGAGATCAAGGAAGATTTGAGAGAAATTGATGTTAGGGTTTCTGTGAAGTAAAAACAAAATTAACAGGTGAGTTAAGATTTGGTTAGGGTTAGGGTTTGACATCATGATTACAATTGAATTTTAATTGCGACATATAATGATATACAGGAGTATTGTGAGATTAGGGTTCCATTTCAATTAAAGTTTCTGTTAAGTAGATTTGGATTGGAAGAAAATCCAGGTACGTCCTTACCTTGTTTGCTGCTTGTGCATGATAGGTTTTGAATTTATAACCTGATTAACGAATATACGACCTTAATTGAAATTGAGTGTTGGTTGTGAGTGGTTTCGACTAGAGTAGAACTCATGGCGAGGCCATGGTGGAGGGTGATCTCTAGTGAGACAACCTGATGATCCTTGTGTGAGGTTGTCCCGAGTAGACTTGTGCTTGGAGATGATTATGCTAGATTAGGAGTCATGCTTTCGAGCTTTGGATGGGCATGCAAAATGTATATATGTATATATTATAATATGTGTTTCGGGATCTGAGGTATTCCGGTTTGGGTTTATATCATAAATTTTCCCCAAACTGTGTTGGTTGTAGGCTAATGAAAAGATAAATTAATTTGTGCTTGTTGCATTATAAATTATAAGTTGTATGTGATATTGTGCTATGTATGATCATGTGCATGTGCTTGTGGTTTGAATGTACTGAGCCTTTGTGCTCAATCCTTTATTTTTACAGGCGCAGGTGATGATCCTATTATACATGATTTGTCGGGATATGATGTATATGTTGATGACGGGGAGCACGATAGTACAAATGACCATTCAACTGATCATTAGGGATTTGGATGGAGACGTTTATGAGTACTTTTATTTTAGTAGAGACTTTATTTTGATGGATTAGTTTCATTGGAAGTTTTATTTGTAAAGACTTTTTATGTTCTTACGATTTTAGATATCTTTAGTTATCGGATTATGTAGTGGAACGACTTTAATGAAAATTTATTTTGAAGATGTTTATTTTAGAGAGTTTTGATGATGTTCTATCTATTGTGGTTTAGTAATAGCCTTGGCGTATCCTATTTAAGAGAGGACACGTGGTAGGTTGTAAACGCCTTTGATTTAGGGCGTTACATATTCTATGCCACAAAAGTGGCTTTACTATTTTTTCACAACTCTATGCTATAATTGGAATTTTTCTATTTTGTGAGGTAGGCGAGTTTTAGTGAATTTAATTAAATTTTAATTGATTAACTTCAAATATCGATCTAAGGCATTGTATTAGTTCAAATGAGAATATAATTGCAATCCCAAGTTAATTTGTTGCATCTCCTAACCTAGGAACCATTATTAGTATTGCTAGGATATGTAGTTAAACTATTCAAGTTGTTTATTAGCAGTTTTATTAAACCAATTTTGATAGCTTAGCTTAGAGGAAAACTTGAATATGTAGTAATAAGCACAAGCCCCCTTGGATTCAACCTAGTTCTCACCTGTATTTTCTTTTAGTATATACACCCACTTGATTAGCCAGTGATTTTACACTTAAAAAAAAAAGGGTTTTCAAAGTACTAGTGTATCATGCTTGTCTTATACAAATTTTTAGGCAAGAACAAAGTCATTGTACACTTGTTTTATTGTTCATTCATCGAAAAAAATTGAGTAAGATTCATGGCACATTTATTTGACATGGACATATTTTTTTATTGGGATAATATCAAAACGGTACTTAAACTTTAGCAAAATATGTAATTAGGTACGTAAACTTTAAATTGATCAATTTGATACCTAAAAAACTTGAAATTGATCAATTTGTTTATGAAGGTACTGTTAGCGTGTGTGAAAAGTTATTTTAGACTAAATTGATTAATTTTAAAGTTTAGGTACTTACTTATATATTTTGTCAAAGTTTAGATGCCATTTGTGACATTGACTCTTTTTTTATTTATGATAATGTCACAAATAGTACATGAAATTTAGCAAAATATGCAATTAAGTACCTGAATTTTAAATTGATTAATTTATGCCTAAAATTTTTGGAATCAATCAATTTAACTTGAAAAAACTTGATAGAGGTATGTGCATGAAAAGCTCTTTTAGGTATTAAATTGATTAATTTCAAAGTTTGAGTATTAAATTGATCAATTTCAAACTGTAGGTGCCTAATTGCATATTTTATCAAAATTCAGGTACTATTGATCATGACATTAACCCTTTTATTGACGTGATAAACTAATAAAATGTTTTAATTAGCTACTTACTACATACTTATAAAGATAAAAAAAAATTTAATCATCACAATTAAAATGATCATTATAAATATACATTCATTAGATTATGTTAATTTTAATAAGATATAATTACCATAGTTTAATGTAAATTATTGGTTTTATATTATCATTGATAATCTTTCTACATTTGCATATATTTAGAAGAATTACAATTCTTTCTAGATACCTAGAATTATTTCATTTTGTAGGAAATCCATGAAAAGGGTTTATATGACAACAATTAAAAATTAGAAGTAGTGAAAATGAAAAGTATTACAATGACGTATTACTTATGAAGATGTGCCAAATATCAAATGTTTCTAAAATGATATATTATGTAAATCATAAATGACCCAAAAAAATAGTGTAACTATAGACACAAATATAATCATAATATGCACATCATTAGAAGAAGATGAACTTTTAATTACTTATTAAATTGGGAGATTCTAAAAGGAAATTTCATATATACAAAACAAGGAAATGTGAAAAAAAAATTACATCATAACTGAAATTAGGGTTGTAAGTTAGTCAACCTATTCGTAAGCTACTTAAGTTCAACTTGAGAATATCTCGAATTCAACTAAACTGCAATCGAGCCGAGCTTGAGTTTTGAGTTCAAGCAACTCAAGCAGCTATAGAGTTTATGTCACGCCCCAAAATAGGGCCTAGTAGTATCATCCTATAGTCATCATACCAGTGTGTACCCGTAATATGAGAACCGTCTTGCAAGTCAGATATTACAAGACTCTATCTTATAATTGTTACATGTAATGTAATCATACCAATATATTATATAAATACTAAGGATTCCGATTTTCCTTAGTTTTCCAGAACCGCAGAGAATCGGTATCCCCTACCAAATAATGAAATTGAGATCAACCCTATAAAATACAAGATCTTAATTAATTATACCATTTATCTAATTTGTTCTTTGAGACCAATATAATCTATGAATCTATCTTCAGCAAGGTCTTTTGATGTAGCACTCTTCACTCATGCTTAACCCAATCCTAGATAACGTTATACCTACACAAAGACTGTTGGAGGGTGAGCAAAACCGCACGCTCAGTGAGATGACCTGACCAGACCACATATCAAACAATAGAAATCAAGTTTACTTAGCAAATATATGTAATGCCACAATCAAGCATATGAACAAATACAAGCCTGGAGAATCCGGAGTCCAAAGCAGGATGGAGATTTACCCCTCTCATCAGGGTTGAAGGAACCAGTAGTACATAGTCTATCCAGAAGAAGCCAAGCATACAGGGGAATCTACGATTTCTCGTATTAGGGTTATTACTTTTAATATGATAGCTTACCAAACCATCCCCTATACATACCTTTAGCAACTCCCTAAGCATTAGTCATCCAAACAATACCATAAGCGGCGTCCTTCATTTACCACTTAGTTCTTATGGTACCAATAGAATCAAAGGTAACCTTGCGTTGATCTAATAGCCTTTAGCCTAGGTCAACCAAGCATTATCAAAGTCCCGGATGGCCAACACGTAATAGACTACTACACTTTTAGAGATGCAAATATGCAATATATGCGATGCATGCCCATTTCATTTTATGGTACTAATAGTTTTTAGTCAGGTTCAGGGCGATAATACAATTACAGACAAACATCAACATGCTCCATATAATTGTCATCATACAAAGAAATTGTTAATTATAATAAGATGTTTTGGCAATCATACATACACCAAGCAGCATGCAATTTACCCAAACCCACATGTAATTCAGTTTGATATGTTATTATCAATGCCACTAACTACAAGCACAAACAATATGATAAGGTCAAAGTCCCTCACCTGTGGTCCTCGCTATATTGCTGTAATAAGCTACTGGTAGTCCGAGAACCGATTTATATTCCTATGGAATGAAATAACAGATATTTATTATTTTACTAATCTATTCTTCTATTAGTTCCGAAGATAAGATATTTGAAATATCATATTCACCGGATTATTATTTACACTAATTCTAATATTAGACATATTTTAGAAATTACGTACTCCTTTCTTTTTATGGTCTTACTTACTATATTAACCTCAGCTGAGTTAATTGGAAACTAATCGCCTAATTCAATTACTAAATCTATTTTAATTAGTTACCAAAAATCATATATTTTATTTATATATATACTAATCTTAGTATTAGTGATACTCATAAAAGTAGTAGTAATACTAGTATCAAACATAATGGCGATTATATTAGTTTTAATATTACTACTAATAGTAAAAACAATTTTAATTACAAAAACAATTTAATAGTTTTAGTAACAAAATCAATAATACTAATAACAATCATGATAACAATAATAATAATAACAATTATAATAATAGTAATAATAATAAATTTCCGAAAATAGATTATATTCTACCACATTAAGAATTATACTAATTGTCTTATATTTTAATTAATATTATTACTAAAGTAATTTTAGTCTTATATCCATGTTCATTATTATTTCAATAATATTTTTGAAATTCTAAATTTTTTTTAATAATATTAAGGATATTAATAATTAGAAATCTATTATGCGGAAATTACTTTAACAAAGTAATTTATATTTCTAAAGAAAATTCTTTTTAGATTACTAATAATAGATTAAATATTTAAATATCCTATATTTAAATAAATCCAAAAAATAATTTTATTTTTAAATTTAAATAAATAATAAATAAATTTCGGGTTTAATATTATTGTATTATTGTATTACTATTACTATTCCAGAAAAATAAATAAATGCAGGAAAAATAATAAACATTCTAAAATTATTTAAATTATTATTTATTATATAATTATTTATATTTAGCTTCGTTTTTCTTCTGGCCGAGGCGTACACGGGGTCGAGTACGCCCGTACACCGTGGCTGGCCGAGGTTGCACGGGTTATGTACGCCCGTACATGTTGCTATCCGAGGGTATACGGGTTATGTACGCCCGTACACCAAGCCTGGGCTCATCGGAAAGCTCTGTTCATCGTCTTCAACCTTGGTTTTGATCCGATTTTCCATTGTTTTACACACATAAATTCATTCTAATTCATTCCTAAGCATTTATACATGATATTTATATATATATATATAACAACTAAAAACATCAAAACTCGCGGAATGAGAATCACTTACCTCAAGCTCGTTTTTGAACTTTTTCCCAGTTTTTGTTTGAATTTTTGAACGGGGTGGATATGAGCGTTTAAAAATTGTTTTCTGGGTTTGTTCTATTCCTAATGAGATGTAGATGAGTTCTGGAAAATTTGAGAGGGTTTGAAGTCCGTTTGCTCCTTCTTCTAAGGTCCTTTGTATGTATATATATATATATAACGAAGTGAAATTTCTGGCCGCATTTCCTCCTCAAATCCAAAACGAATTGCCCTTGTTTGCTGTGGTTTTATGTGGTTTGTTCTATGGTTATTAATGCAAGGGTGATTTGTCAAATTTCCAATGGCTTTGAAGAGGATGGGGATTGACCTTTAGATAAATTATTGAAGAAAAACCGGCTCACAATCCTCAAGAGAATCACAGCCCTTCAATTCATGTAAATCGTCTCTAGCAAGTTGCAATCCTATATTATATATATATATATTATATTAGTTAGTTGATAATTATTTTAGGTTTAAAATATATATAAATAAAATATAAAGATAAGATAATGAATTTATAACCGTATAAGGAGGGAATAAAATATAAATTTGTGAAAAAAATCAATTTTGTGGGTTTAAGTGATACGTATATTAAATACTGATTTAGTAATATTTTTAGATGAGAAGTTCCATATTCGCGTTATTAAATATTCTGAACAATACAGTATACATAGAATTTCTATTAAAGATTTGTATATATGCGTTTGAATTTTCGCTTTTTGTTTGAATCATATACGCGTCCAGGGAGAAGTTTGAAGTTGAAAAGTAAATTCCATTCGCAGAACGTAACAAAGCAAAACAAAGGAAAAAAAATGCAAGTTAGTTTAGATATATGAAAATATAAAAACAAAAAGAAGGTGATAAATTTATGACCAATAAATATATAAGGAGTGAGAAAAAATATAAATTATGGAAAAAATTTAATTTTGTAGATTTAAATGACACGTATGATAAATACTGACTTGATAATATTTTTGGATAAAAATTTACATACCAACGATATTAAATATTCTAAATACGATAGTATAGATAAAATCTTTAGTCTAATGCTTTTACTTTTTTATTTTTATACCTGCTATCCTAAATTATATTTTATTTATTTAAAAGTTTCATTTCATGGTATTTTGATTAATTAATAATTATATTGCCCTTAATTCGACTTTATTATAAATCTTTAAGTTTTGAAATTACATATGAGATCATTTCTATTTATAGATTTATTCTAGACTTTTTATTAAATTAGAAATTTAATTTTAATTTTATATTTGTTACTCAGTTCTTTTTACTAATTATAAATTACTGGATTATATCAGACTTTTAGTTTTTATAGACTCAGAATTATTTAACTTGAATGTTTTAATATATATCTATATATATTACATTAAAACTTAAGTTCATAAATATTAAATAGTTTCCTTTATTCTTTATTATGAACTTTTATAGTCTTAGTGATAAAGATTCTTTATTCTAATTTGTTCATACTTAAAAATTTAAATCGCGAAAAATTTGGAGTGATTTCTAATATTTTTGTTATAGTTCTTTTATGATTCCATATTTTATTTTTATATATTTATTATAGCCGGGTTATGTAAAATCAAGAGTATTACAGTTTAAGTTTCTCGAGTAATGGGTATCTAATTATAGCCTGAATACCCATCCAAGAAACAATAATATTCATGCCCAGCTAGCCTCTCTAACATTTGGTCTATGAAAGGAAGAGGGAAATGACACTTTCAGGTGGCATTATTTAATTTGCGATAATCTATGCACACCCTCCATCCAGTCACAATCCTTGTGGGTATCAATTCGTTCTTTTCATTTTGCACAACTGTCATACCCCTTTTTTAGGTACCACTTGAATAGGACTCACCCACTCGTTATTGGAGATAGGATAAAAAATTCCTGCATCAAGAAGCTTCAATACCTCATTTTCCACCACTTCTTTCAAAGTAGGATTGAGTCACTTTTGTGGTTAGACTGTAGGCTTGCATTCAACTTCCATAAGAATCCTATGCGTGCATATGGATGGATGGATTCCTTGAATGTCTGCAATGGTCCACCCAATAGCCTCCTTGTGTCTCTAAGCACCTCAATCAACTTGCTTTCTTGCTCATATGACAACTCCATTGAGATGATAACTAGAGTGTCTCATTCTCACCCAAAAACACATATTTAAGGTGGCTCAGAAGTTGTTTCAACTCAAGTATAGGGGGATCTCTCATGGATGGAATCAATGTCTTTGTACTACTGCTTTTAACTACTCAAATGGGGGTGGTCTCAACCAAGCTCCTGTAGCTCTATCAACTAGTGAACTTTCATTCATATCTTCATCGACCTTGTCATGTTCATCTTCCAAGTCAGGTATTACCAACAATTCATCCTTTGTATCATGAGAGATACCAAGCACATGCTTAGAATATCCACTCGTCTCAAATGTATCAGCCCTATATTCATGAACTAGCTAATTAACTATATCCACATGGAAGCAAGTGTCACTAGCAACTGAATGTCTGAAGGCTCTGAAAACATCAAAAGTAACTTGTTTATCCATAACCTTGAGCGTCAATTTCCCTTGTGCCACATCAATTAAGGCTTACCAATAGCCAAGAATGGTCTACCCAAAGTCAATGGTATCTCCCGGTCTTCTTCCATGTCAAGAACAATAAAGTCGGTTGGAAAGAGAAACTTATCCACTTTAACCAATACATCTTCCACTATTCCTCTTGCATGCTTAATGTTCTATCGGCTAACTGCAAGGATATCATTGTCAATTTACACTCTCTTAGCTCCAGCTTCTTGAAGATTGATAAAGGCATAAGGTTAATGCTCGCTCCAAGATCACACAAGGCTTTATCAAAGTATGAGTCCCTAGTGATGCAAGGGATAGTGAAGCTACCCGGGTCTTTCAACTTTGGTGGCAACTTGTTTTGAAGAATGATTGTACACTCATGGGTTAGCTTAACCATTTCATGTTCAGCCAGTTTCCTTTTCTTTGTGAGGATCTCCTTCATGAACTTTGCATAGGATGGCATTTGTTCAAGTGCATGCATGAATGGGATATTGATTTGCAACTTCTTAAAATTTTCCAAAAACTTGGCAAATTGATGATCCAATTGTTGTTGCTTCAACCTCCCAAGAATGGAATAGGTGGAACATATGGCTTCACTTCAAACTTCCTTATCTCTACTTCTTCCACCTCTCTTGTCCTCTTGTCATGGCTTGATGATGGCTCATCCATCTTGCTTTCTCTTAAAGTTTTAGCTCTATCCTCTTTCCTTTCAATCTCTTTCTCTTCACATGATTTACTCCTCTTCACAATCTCTTGGTCATTCAACTCTTCACTATTCTTACCGTCTCTCTGGTTCACTTCTTTTCCATTTCTAAGCTTAATAGCTTTCACTTCCTCTTTAGGATTCTTTCAGTGTTGCTTGGAAAAGTGCCTTGGGGATGGTTTCTTGATGCATCAGACAACTGAGCTATTTGATTATGCAAGTCATGAATAATTGCATCTTGATTTTGTGACTTGGCCAACAATTGTTGCAACAGCTCAATGGTGGTGGTGTTTTTCCTTCTCTCTTTGTGGATGCGATTGTTGCTCAATCATAGGTGGTGGCAGTAGTGCTCTTGGTGCATTTTCTTCTTTCCATCTCAGCTTTGGATTGTCTCACCAACCTGGATTGTAGGTATTTGAGTATGGATTGTACTTCCCAGCTCCCTTCTCATACTGGTTCACATAGTTTTCCTGTTCACTACTAGAGCTTGGAACATAAGAGTCTTCCATTGGATACTCCAAGTGACTCATTGGAGGACCACCATGAGAGATAGCATTCATGCTTGGCTTATAAGTTAATCCCTTACTTGAAGTAGATTGCATTCTACTCATCTGCTCAATAAGTGAGGCTACTTCTTGTTGAATTTTCAAATTGTTTCTGATTCATAAATAACACTCACTTGTCTAGGCCTATTCCGCTCATTACGCCAATTAAAGGTGTTTCTTGCCATTCCTTCTATAAGATCATAAGTCTTAGGCGAACTTTTGTTCATCAAGCTACCACCTACTGCAACATCAATCATAGTCTTCAAATTATCACCAAGAGAAGTGTAGAACGTTCTTACTAGATCATGTAGAGAAATCCCATGGTGAAGGCAGCGTCTAAGGAGTTTCTTGAATCTTTCCCATACTTCATAAAGTGCTTCACCTTCATATTGTTGAAAGAAAAGATTTCGTTCCTCAACTGAATGGTCTTGATGGGAGGAAAAAGTTTCTTAAAAAATTTCTGTGCTACTTGATCCCAACTTGTCAAAGAGTGTGGCGATATAGAATTTAACTAGTTTCTTGCATTGTCCCTAAGTGAAAAAGGGAATAATCGAAGGCAAATTGCATCGTCTGATACCCCATTACTCTTAATCGTAGCACAAATTTGCAGGAAGTTCATCAAATGGTCATGTGTGTCTTTGAAATTTCCTCCACCAAATCGATTGGATTATAATGTGATGACGACTTGAAAAAAATAGGAATATCAAATGGATTGGATTATAATGTGGTTCATTCAAACTGGACTTGGCCTATAATCTTATAACTTAGTTATGTTAAAACCGAACATTAACCAGGATGAATTAAATTAATTTTTTTGTCCCATTATAGAAAAAAAGATGTAAGGTTTATTTTCAATGAACAAATTTTATAGGCTTATATGTGTAAATTAAATTAATTGTGTAGTAATGATATCATTAAATATAAAGTCAAAAAAGTGATCTAATAAGTTATGGACTTTAAATAACATATATATATATATATATATAGTTTGGAATATTATGAGTAGAGACATGATTTATTATTTTATGATGGATAGAATATGAAATAATAAACATGGATATATATATATATAAATACATGGTCATAACTCCCAAGTTATATGTATCACATGACTTTTTTTAACATCCCATCATCAAAGAGAATAGAGAAAGATAAAGGAAATGTCTAAAAGGTTACGTATTAACTTGGAAGACCAAAACTATCCAAATCAAAGGATTTTGTTGGCCTTCCACATCATGTATTAAGGTATTTTTTCACAATTACTTCTATGTGTTTGTGCCATAATCTTGCATATGTGTTATTTAGTTCTAGGATTTAATCTTAACAAGTGGTATTAGAGCCATCAGGTGCAAGATTAGAGCCATAAAATTAGTGTTTTGCGATTACATGATCGGTGTTTGTTTAAGGTTCGTTACCCTAGTTTAGGATTCATCAATATTTTAAAAATATTGGTCCATGATCTAAATCTTTTATTGAATATATATATATATATATATATATATATATATCATTAAGCCTGAGGGTGAGGTTTGGTGTCTCCATCCCTCTTATCCTATGAAATTATAGATTAATCCCTTTATATTATTTTTCTTTTCAACTTTTCCAACCTATCAATTAATATGAGAGGATATATTTGAACATTCTCAATTCAAATTCCAACTCACGCCTGTAAACATCTATGTGACTGACACATACACACTCTTTCTCTCTCCCTCTTACCTATAACTGTTATTTCATTTTCTTTGGAAAATTGCTCATAAAACTTATTTCTCCTTTAATTTCTCCATAATAAACCACATACCTTCTCTCTTTCTCTCTCTCTTCTACAACCATGATTTCATTTTCTTTGGAAGTTCTATGAACTTCTCCCTCCTTAAATTTATCCATAATAAATAACCCACTTGGGTAATATATCATAGGTTCTATTCTATTCTATTTTCACTTCTATCAAATGAATTGCACTGACACTACAAGAAAACTGGGCTTTAGAGACAAAAATTCTGTCTCTAAAATAAATTTCCGCTTCAACAATCATCATCGTATATTTTATTTAGAAAATTATAACTACATTTTCTAATTTCCATTGTAGATTTTCTGTCTCTAAAGCATTTCTTCTAGTATGAACATTTAAATGAAATTTTGTTTACCTTAGCTATTACACAATTTCCTTGGAAAAGTACGAAGCAACAAAGAGTGAAAGGTTATTCTTTTGAGATGACATAAGGCGAGATGGCATCCTTTTATTTTATTTTTTTAGTTTTATTGATAGTAGAGTCTTTTGATAAACTCATTTGAGACACCTCTGTAGCAGAAACAAGGATTAAAGCAATAGAAGGTAGAAAGCCAACTATTAAGAAAATGAGATTGGTGGAGTATAAACAAAGAAGAAAATGAGAGAAAAGTAGAGAAAGAGAATGGTCAACTCGGGTTTTGATTTATCCTGTGATTTTGGGCAACTCTATAACAACCACTACAAAGCTTTCTTAGATTGTGACGCATTTTCAAATGTTTGGTTGCGAGAGTACAACCCGTGTAGAGGACAAATATCAAGCTATTTTTTGGATTGTTTATAAATTTTTTTGTCACATGTAGTTATGTATTAGTTTTCTATATTTTTCAGTAAACTTTCAATTTTGGCTTATGCCTTTGTTTCCACATGAAGAGAGCTATTTAATTTAATGTGTAAAAGATTTCTTATAATATTCTCTTTTACTTCGACGAACTTTCATCACCAAAATACTTTCCTTAATTTTTACTATATTTAAGCAGTTTTTTTTTTAGCAATATAAATCTCTTTTTCTCAGTTTTTATAATCTCTTTTTATGACTATAATTTTTTTTCCAACGGTGATCATAAGAATTTTGAATTTAGTATTGAACATTTAATTTGTTAAATTAGAACGCCGTTATATACCAGTTTAAGTAATACTAGATAATATTTACAATTTACTTATATAGTGACTATAAAGAATTGATCATATTTTGTTATTCTTTTGATTATATTATCATATGTAATTTATCTAATAATTTCTTTTACGAGTAATTTATATATTTATCTCGATTTTTGGAATGCTACATAGGGAAATTATTGAACGTGTATTTACAGAACATCAAATTAAATAATCAATTTTATTTTATTAATTATCTTTTCTTTAAATGTAAATAAAAAATAAGTTTTGAGACTTATAATGTTGGTATCTAAATGGAAACGGATACATATATATCAATAAATGATTTTAGGGGTCATAATAGATATGGATATCACGTGTTCCAATTTTTTATATTGTTTTATAAACTATATTATGTTGTGAGAAAAAAAAAAAAGCATAGAATAGATTGAGTGATATTAAGATGGCAAAAAAAAAAAAAAAAGAAAAAGAAAAAGAAAAAGATCGAGTGATATTAAAAACATGTTCAATTTTGCATAAAAGTTCCATGTCAATTCTTCCTTCGGCATTTATATCAATATTTTTTCATGTGATGTCCCACTACTCTTGACACTATATTAGATTTCTTGTTATAAAGTTATATCTTCTCTATTTAGGAAATAAAACATATGAATTATAACTTCATTTAAAAGTACTAGCAACTAAGTTGGTAAAAACATTAACATTAATTTAAGGGAAAAAATTGCAATTGCAATTATATTTATATATTTCACCCCTAATAATAATATAGAAAAGTCTAGAAAAGAGATCATCATTATTGTATTCAACTACATAATTTTTTTAACTAATATCTTAAAAATTCAAAATTAAATTTGTACACGCACCATGGGTGTGATGTTCACTAGTGTGTGTATATGTATATATTTATTTATTTATGGATTGTCATAGGAATTTAGTATTTCATAATCCAATAAACTATATCCTGTGATTCATAATATTGATCTCCTCATGCTTTTGCAGAATATTGATGAATCCATATACTGTGCCATTACGGAGTATTTTTGAATCATATACTATGCCTTCATGTAATACGATGAATGTAAATAATCTTGAGCTTCGATGAGTATCCGACTATGGCAATCTCAATCTTATTGTCGTTGTTATAAATCTGTGGATTTCAGCAATATATTAATCGCATTTTTTCGGACATAGAGTTTTGAGGGTGTTATATATGCAATATGGTGAAGGATTATCTATAAACATAGTATACATATATATGGACATTAGGATTTATCCAAGTCATCAGATACTGGTGTCAGTATGCAACGGTCGATCGGATTTCATGACTGTATGATAATATATATTGTACATATTATGTTTTCTTCTCCGAAGTCGAGCAACCGAAAGCTGTAGATTCCGTGGAATGTTAAATCCTTTGGCATGTCGGCATCCTTTTCTTTTAATAACTTTGTCTGCATCGTTCTGTTTTTTAATACCGCCGCATTCCATCATGGTAATTTAAATTTCAGACCCTGATTAACTTTTTCAATAATTCCCTGGGGTTGGATCGGCCACAGATGATGACAGTAATTGGATATTCACTTTGTGATTTTTGGTCCATTTATTTTAAATTATAAGAATTATTTGGACAAAAAGTTTAAGGGTAATTGTATCTTTTCTTGATATCAATCCAATTAAATAAAATTGGAATATTTCAATTTTCTTTTAATATATTATGACAAAATTCATAATTCAAATTTTGATAATTTTTGTCTATTATTTGAGATAAATGATTGAAATACCATGTTATGAAAGGAACTTCTACTATGGAAATCATTCACTTTGGATAGATTGAAAAGGTTGTGTGCATGTAAATCATGTGAATATTGACTACCCCAAATAAAAGTTAATATTTGGCCGATATACATGCACATATGCGGTGATAAATGTGTGATGGTTATGCAATTTTTCCAGTGAATGATTAGTCATGGCAAAGAAAGGCTTAATCATTTGATAAAAATTTATTATGAATGTTTGATCATTGTACCACAAGTACCACTTACATATTTTCATCTTTATCCAAATGATATGGGGGTTACAAATTTATAGGGTACTCTAAATGGTTGTTAGTTTGAGACAATTATTATCAATGTTTGTCCAAATGATCGTTACAAATTTATTATCAATGTTTAATCATTTGATAGAAATTTATTATCAATGTTTCATCTTTGTCCTTAAGGATCATTAGTTATTACTTTATAAGGTGCTCTAAATTATATGGGGGTTACAAGTTTTATGATTCCACTACTAAGGCATTGTTTGAGACAATTACTACTAGGTTCTTTGAGGATGTTAGGTTTGCCAAGGAAGATAGGGTTAAGAAATTTGTTCTTGAGGAGAAACATGTTCATGTCCCTCTAACTGATATTGATAGTGTTCAGGATCAAGTTATAGTACCTAACATTGCTTAAGAAGTATATCCAAAACAAGATAACATAAATGGCTCTCCCATTCAAATTCAAGAAACTCCAGGACAACAAACTTCAAATCCTTAAGAACTGGTGCCATTGAGAAGATCCACTAAAGAAAGGAGAAGTGCAATTTTAGATGATTATGTTATATTTCTCTAAGAACATGAGCATGGCATTGGAATGATGGAAGAAGGTCCAATCTATTCCCATTAAGCCATGAAAGTTTTGATTCTTAAAAGTGGATAGATGCCATGAAAGAAGAGATGAAGTCCATGAAGGATGGTGGCGTTTGGGAGTCTGTGCCATTGCCTGAAGGTGGGAAATCCATTGGTTGCAAGTGGATATTTAAACAAAAAGAGATTCCAAAGGCAATATAGAGAGGTATAAGGTAAGTTTTGTGGCTAAGGACTTCACTCAGAAGAAAGACATTGATTATAAAGAGACTTTCTCTCTTGTTTCTTGAGTTGCATTAGATGGATGTATAGATGGTGTTTCTCAATGGTGATATTGATGAAACAATTTATATAGTATAACTAGAAAATTTTGGATTACGAGATTCAAAGAAAATGGTGTGCAAATTAAAGAAATCCATCTATGGGCTTAAGTAAGTCTTTCTCATACAGTTTTGAGATAAATATTGTTGATGACTATGTACACCACAAGTTCAGTAGGAGCAAGTTTATTTTCTAGGTATTTTATGAGGATGAAATATTGCTTGCCACAAATGATATTAGCCTATCGAGCGAAGCTTAGAGATTTCTATAATAGAATTTTGAAGTGAAGGAACTTAGTGAAGCTTCTTTTATTTTAGGATTCCAAACACATTGTGATCTTTCATGAGGTATTCTTGGGTTATCACAAAAGAGCTATATTGAGACCGTGCTCAAAAGGTTTGGCTTGGGTGATTGTAAACCAGGAGATACAACTGTAGCTAAAGGTAAGGAATTTAGTTTAAGTTAATGTCCTAAGAATGATCTTGAAAGTAAAGAGATGGCAAAGGTTCCTTATGCTTCGGTTTTAGGGAGTCATATGTATGCTCAAGTATGTATGTGTTCAGATATTGCATACATTATTGGAGTCTTGGGTAGATATTTAAGTAATCTTGGGGTGGATCATTGGAAAGCGGCGAAAAGGGTCATGCGATATTTATAGAGAACAAAGGTATATACTCATATATTGGAAATTAGATCAGCTAGAGGTCATTGGGTATTTTGATTTTGATTTTGTTGGATGTCAAGATAACAGAAGATCCATATCAGCATTTATTTATTCTGCTTGCTAGATAAGCTATTTCTTGGAAAAATGCTAAGTAGACACTCATAGTTTCTTTTACCATGGAAGTAGAATATGTATCTTGTTATGAAGCATTCAATCATGGAATATGGCTACGAAATTTTGCCACTAGGTTATGCATTATAGGTAATATTGAAAGACCGTACCACTAAAGATATTCTGTGATAATAACCAGTAGCATTGTATTCCAACAGCAATAGGAGCTCAACGAAGTCAAAACATGTTCATATTAAGCTATGAAAGAAAGAGTTCATAATGGACAGGTGTCTATAAAACACAAAGGAACAAACTTCATGATTGTTGATCTACTCACAAAAGGTTTACCACCTAAGGTCTTTTATTAGCATATTGCTCATATAGGTGCTTTGTATCTCAAGATATTTAGTTTCAATGGGAGTTCGTGATTTGAATTGTCCCTTATTGTTATAGGCATATTGTATTGTTTACAAACTATAATGTAGTTATTGTTAAAGTTTTATTTTACATGTAATTTCAATGCTATACATCCATACATGATCCATGCCATTCAATTATATTAGTGTATGTGATCATTGAAGGGTTAATTACAACATCTGGCAAATCCCGCTTTGGTCCTATATTAATATGATTGATGGACTGGATTGTTTTGGTATACGTTCGGTAATGATAGCGAAATCTTGAGTACTCAAATGGTTTATACACAATTATGAGGCTACGCACATATAGCCCAAGTGGGAGATTGTAAGGTTTATTTTTAATAAACCAATTTTATGGGCTTATATGTGTGAATTAAATTAATTGTGTAGTAAGGATGTCATTAAATATAAATTAAAAATGAAGTGATTTAATAAAGTTATGGACTTTAAATACATCTATATATATAAAATGTGGAATATTATGTGTAGAGAGTACATGGTATATTGTTTCCTATTTTATGATGGGAAGAATATAAAATAACAAATATTGATATATATATATATATATATGGTAATAGTCCTCGAGTCATATGTATCATATTACTCTTTTGACATCCCATCGTTAGAGAAAACAGAGAAAGATAAAAGAAATCATTAAAATGTTACGTATTTACTTAGAAGACCAAAACCATCCATCTCAATGAATTTTATGCGTTTTTCACGTTATGTATCCAAGTATGCTTCTACAATTTCTTATGTGTTTATACTCTAATATTGCACATGTGTCATTTAGTATAAGAATACAATAATTATTCCCAACAAAAGAAACTCTAAACATGATTTGATATCCGATTAAATATCGTAAACCTGTTTGAAATCTTATACAGTGCTTTATTATATATCTAAAACAATTTAACTCAATAGCCTTAATATAGTACCGTGGAACCTGTGTAATAAATTAATAGAATATTTACTTTAGTACAGCTCAATTAAAAAAAGCATATCACGATTCACGAGACACGATTACAATATGCAACTCTCTGAACTGCGCCGCTGTAGAAAGTAGACTAAAATGCACGTGGCGGGGGAGATGATTCCGGATTGGATAACCAAAAAAAAAAAAAAAAAAAAAAAAAACATAAAGAAAGTCATCAACAAACAATAATCAAGCTTGCATTTTTCTGGAATTAGGGTCTTCAGTGGCATATTCCAATTGCAAAGGAAAAAGTAGTAAGAAAAAGAAACGATCGAGACCCAATCACTCGAGTCTAGAAAGTCACCATTAATTGAAAAAAGGAAAGAAAGAAAAAACCTAGATCGGGACCAAGTACAAGATCTTCCTTCGGATTAAAGGGGGGAAAATGTATATATAAGATAAAATAACTCAACTATATTTGCACATGCTTTGCTGGCATTAGTGTCTTCGATGGCAAATCGCAAACACACCTAAAGTCAACGGTACTAAAATATTACTCCGTCATGGACTCATAGACCAAGAACAAGTGCAAGATTTAAAAGCTCTTTCGTTGATGTTTTCTAGATAAGATGACTGACGAATTTAATAATATATGAATGGATGTTACATGAAAGCTGTCCTTTCCATGTGGAGATCAAAACATTTGGAAGTTTTACATTCCTCTAAGGATTAATGTCACAAACATTACCTGAACTTTGATAAAATATACAGTTTAATATCTGAAGTTTGAAAATGATTAATTTAGTACCTAAAAGAACTTTTCGTACACACCAACAATACCTCAATCAAGTTCTTTTAATTTCAAATACTAAATTAATTAATTTCAAATTTGAGTACTAAATTGATCATGTTTAAATTTTAGGTACCTAATTGTATTATTTGACAAAATCCGGATACCATTCGTGTCATTACCTATTCATCTAATCATTAAAATACTATAGTATTTGATATATTATGTATTCTAATGGTGTAGTCACGATTGTGTGTAACTATGAGCCATTAAATAATCTATGTCACCGGGTTTAATAAAAAATATAACAAAATGATAGAATTTTCCCAAAACATTGGATGAGGAGATTTGAGCATATATTTTACCACTCATATATTTTTGGGGAATTTATTGGAAAAAATCACCTTTTGGTGATTTTATTTATAGTCTTCATACCAACTTTCGTCCATATGTGATTTTTTAATCCAAATATGGTACTTTGAGAATAAGTATCAGCTTTTGTTTAAATATGGAACTTTGGGAGCGAGCAACAATTTTCATCCAAATGCAGTACTTTTGTCCTCATGTTGTAGTATTCCAATGAATTTGTGAACATACATGAAGGGACAGTTTTACCGATTGGATTGTAAAATCCTATTAAAGCTTCAAGGAAAAAAGTATTTGCAAATGGAAATCAAATGAGGAAAAAACTTCTCCCTCTTTTTCTAGAGAGAGAAAATTCTCTTAACTCTTGAGAGTGGTCCCATAGCATGCTTATGGTTCTTCTTTTTCTCTTTCCACCTTTTATGGTTTGTTATTCTGTTAGCAAACAAAAGTGCATTATCTACTCACATTTCTATGATCGTAGTGCTACACGTTTTATCCTTTCTACAACTTCATAATATCCTACATCGTTTTCCTTTTGTTTATTACTATTCATTGTGTTTCATCTGCATCATATCACTAATGTCAACACTAACATTGCATAATCGGTACTATTTTCTTTTTGTTTTCTTTCTACAATCTCTTTAATCGTATTTCTTCGTTTTCTTGCTCGTTTCATTCTTTATTGTGTCTTTTTTTTCCTTTTTTTCTTTCTTTCTTCTCTATTCGTGTTTTGTTTTCTTTGCTCTATTTCTTTTTTCTTGTCGGTCTTGTTGTTGTATCTCTTTTGATCTTTATGTATTATATCTTTCACTTTGTTTTTCTATCTTTCCCAATACCTAGAACTTAGAGCCTATTGATTGGAAAAGTTTAACGGTAACCCCATGGAGCATGGATTTGGTAAAAAAAAAAAAAAAACATTGATATTGTTAATGAAAGCGAAGCTTTGATGATTGCAAAATTTTATAGCGGAAAAGTCTTTAAATAAGAACAGTGTGATTAATTACCTCAATCCCCTAAATAGGAGCTAATCTTGGTGACAACTCCTTAGGAAAGAAATTAGCAAAGTATTTCAAAAGATGTTGAATTACCTCAGGTAGAGTCGTTTAACTATCTACCTCTAATATTTTCCTGAGATGCAATAAGAACATTGGTTCACCTGAATCAATAACTTGTTTCAATTCACCATTAGTCACCATCAAAGCCTCTTTCTTAGGTGGGTTGATTTGAGAATAGGTGATCTTTACCTTAGTTGGACTCATAGGTCTTACAAGTAACTTCTTACCATCCTTCACAAAGGCGTAAGTATTTTTATACCCATCATGAAGAACTTGTCGATCAAAAAGCCAAGGTCAACCCAAGAGAATATGAGTAGCACTCATGGGTAGAACATCACATAGTATCTTATCTTCATACCTTCCCGGAATCGAGATCGGCACCTTAACTTGTCAAGTTACTTGAACCGACCCTTATCACATAACTAATGTAGCTCATAAGGATGTAGATGTGGAATAGTAGAAAGTTTAAGTCTCTCAACCATAGAAACAGCTGCAACATTTGTACAACTTCCTCCATCAATTTGACTGCACAAACTGCATCCTTCACCTTACACTTAATTTGAAATATGTTTTCTTTTTGTTCATTATTGGTAGAATAAGCTACATTCAAGACGCGTCTCACTACTAAAGACATGTTAGTAGCGAGACCTAACACTCTTGCAGTTCCATCTTCCTTCGCATGAAACTCTCCTATCAAGTTGCCCTCGTCCTCTTTCTCATATTCACTCACAACTTTTAACTCTGTACGTTTAGACATAACAACCATAACTCTTGGATTTGGATACTAAGTAGCAATGTGTCCATTTGTGCCTAAGTACTGGCACTACTAGTATTAGTAATTACCTTACCTTCGTTGTCATCTCATCTATCTATCTTCTTGGTATTTCCACTACCTTTTTCTTTTAATTCTTCGATCAGGGAATGATTGATTAGAACTAGATCCTTAATTAGGAGGTAATGAGGATTGATAAGGAATTCTTTTTCGTTGCCTTTTGACTTGCAAGCCAAATTAATGGCTTCTTCTAAGATGTGGAAACTCTGGAGTTCCACAACATTGGCGATCTCAAACTTTAACGCAGTTATCAAGCGGGCTATAGTTTTCTCTTGATGCTCTTCCACATAACACCAAATGATCAACATTTCAAATTCTTTGACGCAATCTTCCACACCCATTCCACCTTGTCACATTGACTATAACCTCAAGTATAACTCCTGTCAATAATAGTCTAGAACAAATCTCCTAGGCATCACCTGTTTCATCATTCGTCAAATGGTAATTTCAGCTTCTTCACTCCTTCTCCTTCTAGTCAACAAGTTATGCCACCATAATGCGGCATACCTAGAGAATTCTAATTTTGCAAGTTGGACTTTAGTGTGTTCATCATATCCACAACATTCAAAAACTTGCTCCACATGTTGTTCCTAATCTAGATATTCATCAGGTGATCATGCCCCACTAAAGGGTGGAATCTTGATCTTAAGCCTTTCATTTCCCTATTAGGGTTTAACTTACTGAGCAACAAAATTTTCACCCCCACCTTCAGCTATGGGTTGTCCTTCTAAATGCCCTAGTATTTGCTCCATCAAATTACTCAACTAATCAAGGCATTGATCAATGGTCATTGTAGTAGTATCTCTAGGATTTTGCCCCTAATTATCTGATTGTCCTCTATACACATTTCGTTGGACATAATTGACTTAAACACCATTGCAACACTTCACAAGAATTTTATTGAACATTTCGTGTGCAATATATCACTTTACTCTAAATGCAATTTCCAAATGTCACAACAACACCACAATGCCACAATACTTCACCAACTCAACAAATAACACAATATAACAACAATTACTACTCAACTAATTCAATATTAAAGTCAAACTTTGTTTGAGAGGTTCCATTAAACACTTGGTGCACATTCTTACAAGCACATAAGAACACACCATAAACAAGCCTCAACTTTACAAATACTTTAATACAAAGGAAGCAACAACAACAACATTAGATTCTACAACTCAATCCCCTACAAGCACTAGTTCTACAACTTTAGCAAGAAGCACAATGTACTTAGGGTTTTCTACACAACACTTACCTTTATCGTAACCCGAAGCTCTAATACAACAAGATGATACACTTTCATCTCGTATTATGATGTGTTAGGCCCTAAAACTTGATTTACAATTAAAATAAAGATATGAAGGATGTTATTATTGGATATTGTGCACCGATACTAACCCAAACTACACTCTCCCTTACTTGATATTATGCACAAGGTTGATCGAATGGTTGTTCGCCACAATCTAGAGTAAGTTGATAAGAACTAGGCATTTTGGCTCTCAAATGAACAACAAATACAACGTGAGTTGAAAACTTGATGTCTAGATTAGGTTTACATCTTAAAAGGGGGTATTTATATAGCCTTCATTAATGGCAAAATGGTAAATAACATAACTTAAACAAGGAAAAATTCATGTAAAATACAGAATAATGATCATGTCCTGGATAATAGGCGTTATCTCCTATTGTGGTTGCCATCATAATTGTATCACATGCTATGATCTGCTCTAAGCAAAATCTCTAATGGATAATGTACTTGATCACAGGTGTCTTGCGATAACGGGAACCGTCATGAGCATATCACAGGTCGTGATCTCTTCGGATTGAATTTTCTAATATTGATCATGAGCAAGCTCACGAGTATGATTTAAATATGGCCCTTAGTATAAGCGGATATATATCACGTCCTTCATCATAGGCATGATGTCGCTTGTGTTCTCCTTTGTTTCTTTCTTCACCAATAATGACCTGGGTCACGACTGTGACTGATCTATCTCCTTTAGTTTCTTCATGTTCTCCTTCTAACTTCTTACAAATTGATCCATGTTCTTTTATGCAATACATCCCATAGCCATTTAAAAAGTTATATTCATCTTTAGAAGGTTGATTTGATATAATTCTTAAAGCTAAATTTTGTAACCCCTTAGCTCGGACTCTTGTAATAGGACCCGTTGGAAGTTGATTCCTATCACTTACTAAGCCCCCATTAGGGTCATGGCACAAGCAGTTCAAGCAAGTTATTAAAAGAAGAATGTATAATGCAAACAAGTGAACAAATATATATGATCAACAGGTAACCATATTTAAAACGAATTTATGCTCTCCACAACAAGGGTTGGGGAAAGTCTACAACCATAAGCTCTTAGGAAACCTTATCACTTTGGCACCTAACAAACAAATCAAAACATGTTTTCCTTTTTATATCATAAAATAGTATATATAAATATATTCTAGAAGAAAGGTTTAGCTCCCCAAGCGGTGACACTTGTGCTATAGAAGATAAGTTGCATTCTTCAGTATGACTTAATTCAATCCTCAAAGCAGGACTTGTGGTATGCGATGGACCTCCATGATCATAAACCATTCGTTCCATTGCTTGGTGGTGGGAAATATAATTAAATTCGGCTATATTTTCATTAATCAAGCAATTTATCTAACATTCATAATGACAACACCTTCAACAATTAATCAAGCATTCATTGTTCAAATAATTCAACACGTTTTCACATTTCTATAGCAATCATAGGAATACACATGAAAATATTCTTAGCCATTAAATGAAATACAAGAATTCTAATCCTATAAACACAAGTAAGTACAGTAGTTATAGGATTACACTTACCCACTCATGGAATTTATGAATCATAGTAATCGAAGGGTAGCTCTAAATCGGAGTCCGTCTCACAATCTATATTATAAAAGCTTTAAATTTCGTACAATTTTAGTGTCAAATCTTTAATCATGTAATTTTGTTTTCAATTTGAATATGATTTTTGACAAGTAAATAGTCAATTTTCAATTTTTTAGAGTAATTTATAATGATAATATCATCTTCACCAAAAGGAAGTCCATAAGATATTGTATGGAAAGCGGTTAGATTATGAATGTACATGTTCCATGGATAATTTCTAATTTTCTTGTTCTCGTGATTTGTTTTTGACAAATGAGAGAATTAGTCTCTTATTTATAAATGTTGAAGGCTAATCTTGATCATTGGGTAAACTTAAGAGGGTTTGCTAAGGTTCATTATTGTTGGTAGCCATTAGGTTAGATAAGATGATCTAACTTCTAAGTTGCATCCCTTCTTTTCAAATGGTTTTAGAATTTGCACTTAAGCTTGTAGATGGGTTCACTAAGCTAAATCTCCTTTATTAAAAAGACAAAAAGCCTACCTTCATATTAGTTCATGACTTATATTAGTCTACATATTACCATTTAAAGCTAAACAAAGCCTATAAAATTAAAGTGATCTTTCTAAGCTTACTTTTCTAGCATGAGGCAATTGAATAAGGTCAATAGTAACAAAACAATTTGACAATCCCTATCTGAAGCCTGTCAAGTCAATCTCCCTAAAATACCCCTTATTAGACATGGTTTTCTACAATTTGCCAATATTCCCAATAAATGGGTTTATGTCAATAAATTTGACTAAAATTCTAATAACCACCTCTATAGAATGCATATGCATAAGTAAATAATAAAAATATTTGATGTTTACTATAAACAAGGTCCTTTGAATAAAGCTATGCACATCGCAATATTCTCATGTGTCATTTAGAAGAACACTCGTCATTTTCCACCTTAGCTCATCTCAAACCATGCATTAACTATTAGAGGTCAATTTGATACCATTTGTATTATTCTAATTAAATGGTAATTAATAAATTAATGGGATATTAATAGATATTTTTATGTACTAATCGAAGTCTTAAAATGAAGTGGACTTATTATTTACTTATTAATGACTACGAGTTAAATGCTACAATTTGATCTACAAAACTAGAACTATAGATTCTATGAGAAAAAACTCAAAAAGGAGATTAGAGAATCAAAAAGCATCCTTATTATTCATTACAACACAAAGGGACAAGAGCCCCATTAATAAAGATGACAAAATCAACACACAAATCTTTGGAAATGAAAATTATAACACAAAGGCACAAGTGAGCCACATTAAAAAAGATGACAAACACAACATATAAATATTTGGAAACGATTATTAGATCCCCCACATACCAACAAATCAAAAGAACAAAAGCTTACCTCTCATACTACCTAATGAAACCCATGACAACATTCAAACTTGACAATGTTCCTCATCATGCGAGGACAAACGGGACATTTCACATTCTCAGGCATGTAACCAACCATATTTGGTATATAAAAGTGGTGGCATTGTGGAAGAACATAGACCTTGTCATGGTGCTCCTTAAAAGCTCCATCAAAACCCTTTATGCTCACTTGCTTCTTCCATGACTCATATTGAGCCAAAACCTTAGTTACAGTAGCTAATTGGCTATTGATCACTACATGAGAGCCTTTAGTTAAGACTGCAAATCCACCATCTTTCTTAAATCCAGTGTAGAGCTTAAGGATATCTTGCATTAATGGATCATGAATGTCTGCCCTTGTTTGTAACTTGGAGAGCACACAACTCTCAAGACGACTCCAAAATAGTTGTGATTTGCTCATGTTTAAGATAATAATGGAAACTCCATCATCGATGATCTTCTTGAGATATTCTTCGGTTTGATGTATGGCTTTGGAGTCTTCTCCTCCATATAGAAAAATGTAATTCTCCGCTTTGATCTAATTGATTGAAAATTGTGAAATCATTGATTGAGTACCATGTCAAACTTTAGCAAAAAAGTAATATGTTTATATTCTAGTAAGCCTTAAGAATAATGAAAAGTTCATGTGTTTATCTATCTATTGACATCTTCTAGTAAAGCTTATGTATAAACACATTTGAGCAACAAATGAATAAGTTCCATCTATAAGCAATTTCAACCTATAATTTTGTTTATTATGTGAGACCAACTATTATGATGATTTGCTTTATTTTAATATGGTAGCATACAATAAATGACTCATGATTAAAGTAGCTCACCGCATCTTGTATGTTTGAACTGGTCATTCCAGTCACCATGATTTCAAGCCAGCTAATATTATGTTTGCTCCACAAGGTTGCTCCCATGGAACTAGTAAATGGGAAAGCCTCCCATCCCCAAACTCGGATCATATTCATGGCATCTTGGTTCACCACTTTTCCTTGTGGATCTAGAACAGCCACAAGAGCCTCTTGTCTAAAGTGCCACTTTTCCATGATGACCCTAATGACAATTTTGTTTATTAGGTTTGGATTATGCATTGAGTACCATGGCATTTGATCTTGTAATTGCTTGAATTGGTTCATCACATCATCACCTTCTTGTTCCACAATTGGAATCCAAAGAATTTCATATCGATTCTCATGAAACTTACGCTCATTGTATATTTTCTTTAGGATTGAGAGATCATGAGCAATCAATTGCAAATCTGAGATTAGCAACAACACATTCTTCCTTCGGAGGGACTCTATCTTGTCCTATTTTCATGATGATGAAGCACAATGCAAAAAAAATAAATCAATTCATATGAATTTTCATCTCAAACAAATTTTGAATTGAAATAATTGCCGGTTCACTCAAATGTAATATAAAAGGTTGCATAACTATCCCTATAACAATACATCTTGTAGGATAGTTCTCTGGGATTTATAGATCATATTTGTCCCTATTCTAAAACATTTAGCGCTACTATTAGAGAAATTTTAGCACCAAAAATGGTATGGAAACCTTAATGTTTTACAACCTAAAATATCAAGGGATTCTTAGAAAAAATGACGGTTTTTGACAAGTTCAACAAGAGGAAATATCCTTTTTATATTATTGATTCAAGGCAAGAATATTTCAATGTTATTTAATGCAATTTCATTTTACTACAAGAAGTTGTTACAGTCTGAACTCACAATAACGATATAAACAAATGTTGTTGTGTATGGATTATAGCAAAACACTAACCATAGTCTTCTTGGAACCAACATATAAAGGCTTAGGGTTGTCCTTGATATAGAAGAATGCCTTTATGAGCTCCACATTGTCAGTTGGGGCATTAAATAGACGTTGAAGTCTTTGATATTCTCTTATTTCCTCTACATTAAAAAAAAAAAAAGAAAAAAAAGTGGAATAAGGAAATCAGTTTTATTTCCTAGAACACTAGCTGTCACTGTTAATAATCTTGAATGGCCAACCTTTCTTTTGCTTAAAATTTTCCAATTGTGTCTTGATGGTATGATGGATCATGTTAACCTTACGATCAAATGTGGAAAGGTCCCGTGCCCCCTTGTACCTGAAATGATCACTCGGAATGGTAATCAATTTTAATCTCAAGTATTAAGCTCACAGGTTAGAACATAAAATATCTTTTACGAAATACCATATTAAATCAAGTAACTACATAGAATTTTTTTTCTTTTTTTTTTATTTGTTGAGTGTTGATTATATTATGACGAACCAAAAAGATTTTGGTGCAATATCATTCTAAAATATGAGAACATTAGCATATAACGTAAAACGTACTCGTCAAGAAAGCTAATGAGAGAAGTGAACTGGATTGAGCAAGCAAGCGCACATATGATAATCTGATAAACGTTGAGTGCGATATCCATAGCATTGGACAGTTCAGGAACATCTTTGCTATCATTCTCAAAATCTACAATGCATTCTGTCATTTCAAGAGTGGTTATGATCATGTCATTAAGCACAATAAATACTTGATTGTTTGGTGAATCCAAAGGCTTAGTGATGATTGCAGGTAACCCCTTCAAAATAGCCATGGACTCCGCAAATTTATCGGATGATTCGATCTGAGCGAGACGCCAGAAGTCTGCATAACAGAGTGCCAGTGCTGAAAGGATGATCACCGATTTTGCTACCCATGAGTAGCCTTTGAGTTCATGAAAGATGTTCTTCGTTGTTTCTCTCACATTGTTGGTGTCGAAAGCCTTGCAGGTAATCTGACGTGTAATAATGAAAAAAGTAAAGGTTTACGAGAAAAGTTGCATAATGATGGCTGGAAAATTAAAACGTATCATATAATAACCAATTACTCACTGTACATTTATATGCAAAGACTATGACCAATAATACCTGACAGACCACTTCACTGATCACAGACAATGGTGGGATGAACCCTTGTTTCGGAGGAGTGAACACAGCATTTCCACTCGTTGCTCGACAAGGACCCTTGATAAGAGATCACAAAGAGAATAACCAATTACTCATATAATTACTATTAAGTTTGCATGTGATTCATCAGAATTTGTCTCCGTCATTAATTAATTCATACACCAACAACAAGTATATGCATGCGTGCACACACAAAGAGATTATTCCTTGGATAATACAAAGACAATAGTGTGTTTAATAAAATTAACATACAAGTAGTAGCTAGAATATGATTATGGATATTAAGTTTTACTTTTAAGGTTGCAACACATGCACTTATATATACCTTAGGATTGACAACGTTATTAGCAATTCCAGTTGCACCTCTGAGGGTATTATTCATAAGAATAAAAAGAGATTGGACATCAACTTCTCCTTCATCAGGAGCATGCGTCCCAACCATCTCTTTCATGAACTTTTCATCATCGAAAATGGCAAGCAAGTTGTTTAACATGCTTTGATCCACGTGCTTTCCACTGTTGGTCGTAAGAAAGAACCGCGACATGATGTTATTGCTGGCCATTTTGATGAATCCACTCAAAAAATGAAAGAGGGTTTGAGTAAACAAGAAGGGAGTATTTGTTTTGTGTGGTATCATAGGCTTGGGGGTTTTGCTCTATTTATAACAACTGATACCAAGGACTGTATTGGAAAACAAAAATAAAATAAACAGACGTAAATAATAGTCACATGGCCACCTGGATTGGGATAATTATGTTTATTGGATCCCAAAGGATCTCAGCTCAGGATGAAAGACATTGATGGCGACTCGAGAACTGTTAGGGTAAAAAGCAAAACGAAAAAAGATAACTGCCATCGCCGCACATGTTACGCAATAACAAACTTTAGAAATCAAGACTCGCAAATGATCGCACAAGAAGACTCTAATTGACGAACAAAAATATAAAAGTATAAGCCTTGAAAAAAAAAATAAAATAAAATAACACAAAACAATAAAAGGAATGTATAGATTCATATATATCAATGCCGTGATATATAGATAATAGAAGCTATTAACATATAAAAATATACATGAAAAAAAGAAAATAAAAAGAAAATTGTATGCTAAACAATTCCATACGTATACTACACTAGTGTGTGTATATATATATATATATAATATATATATGTGAAGAAAAGAACAACAAATTTTCGTATGTCTTCACATGCGTTAATTCAAGTTGAGTCCTATAGTATTTTAGAAGTGTCATGTTGGTGTACTATTGTTATTTGATATCATGCTTGTATGAATATACGTATAAAGTAAAATAAAATATTGACCTTACTGATGATGATGATGATGATAAATGGTAAAACGATATATGTTTAATATAAATAATGGGAAAACTACATTTTTAGTCATCAATGTTTCATCCTTTTTTACATTTGAGTCTTTATCCTTTATTTATTTATTTATTTTTTCCATTTCAATCCTCTATGTTTGCAAAAGTTAATAAATTGGCCATTTTCTTAAAGTAGTTAACTTTTTCCATTAATTTTGGAAAAGTGACTCATATTGATTGGTAAAAAATTATTTAGAAAAAAGAAAAAAATTAAGATAACTTTAGAAAATAATCAAATGTAATAAAAAATAACAAAAAAGTTAATGGGTCATGAAAAATATTTGTTTGTTAATTTTTGCAAACGCTGAAAATTCAGATAGAAAAAAATAAAGAACGACAATTCAGATAGAAAAATGATGTAACGTTTCGTCACTTTGTATCATTCAGACGAGACAAACAAAAAAATTATCGTCGGCTTAGATGTTACTCGAAAGCTCTTTTTGCTCTCGTTAATTTTCGTCCCTTTATATCATTCAAATAAATCCTTAACCGAAAATTAATGTGTCGGTGAAAGCTGCAGAGAACTCGGATGAAAGTCGTCTGCAGAAAATCCTGGATAATCCCTCTATCTGTTCAGATTAAATCCGACAACACGTTCTATCCTGTTCTTTCATTTGCAATTTAATATAATAGCAAATATCGATTAGTTAGGTTGAATAGAGTAATGCATTGACTTGTGAGCTATAATTAAAACCATTCAGCGATAGTACATGTACACACATGTTAATCATATAAATTCTCTCTCTTTCTCTCTCTCTCTTATTTATTTTGTTTTCAACAGGCCACATGTTACATACTTCCAAAGGTTAATTAATTAAGTACCATATAATAATGCTTTTATGACCGCAATTAAAGAAATCCAGTGATATAAACCACATGAATTATCTTCTTTCCTAGGTTACGAGGATTTGTTGCTATAATTAAATCAATAGTGTTAGTATCAAAGCATGGCATTTACTTTCAAGTAATTTTAAGGGGAATTAGGTATAACGAGAGTGACAAAATTGAGCAGGGCATTTGGTGGCAGAAAATTATATGGTGGCGAGTGACAAAATTCCTTTTTCCATTCTTCTCAAACGTTTACAGCACCCATCCTCTATAACTTATTTGTAGCACCTCAAATGTAGCTCCTCTTATCCTATAAATACACTCTACTTCTGCACCAATATGTGCATTCAAAATTCTTCAACATTTTCATAACATGTATTTCTTTTGCATACCTAATTCCTCAAAGAATATCATGGTAAAATTTTGTGAACATTATCTTCTGTATTCTGCTTTATCCCTTTATATTTAATAAAATTGTGATTAAACAATGCTTAAGGTATAGATTGAATTGGTTGAGTGAAAGTATAACAAGAGCCATAAATAAAAGGGGGCTCTCAGCTGAGAAGGGAGCATGTAATTAGAGTCATGTTTAATTTTTTCTTTAATTTAGTATTAGAAACACAAATGATGCCCAAATGGTTAATTTGAGAAATTGGTCAAAGATAAACATTGAAGTTATTATTGTTGTCAAAAAGGAGGTGACATGATGATCCATTTGTCCAAAACTTATAAAGTAACACATGCAGATGCTGTCACTTTTTGTTCAAACAAGAGAAGAGTCAATTGGTTCAATGTTAAGTATGGCTTTAAGAATTGCCATGCCGAAGGGTAGCCTTGAATGGAAGGGAAATAAGCAGGAGCATGAGTTGTTAGATATCTTGTATTCTATACATCCAAATAGAAAAGAGCTGAAATTTAAAGAAATGTACTTTCGTTACCGTTATATGACAGGGATTGTGAACATGTGTATATCTTTTCTATATCGATTAGTCTGTCGGGAGGATGGAAAAAAAATAAAAATAAATAAATAATTGTGTGTGTGTGTGCGCGCGCGTGCGTGCTGTCGAAGCATTGAAGAGGATGAAAAGTGGGAGAATGGAATTATTTTTTGTGACTCCTTTTCATCTTAGCAATTAGTGCTAGAGGGCCACCATACTCCACCCAAATAACAGACATGGGAGTAACTTAAATGCTACTGCCCAATTCATATACTTAGTAAACAGAGTTTTACATTAGGTGTTTATATGTCAAAGCTTTAGGGCTGCCACAAGCAGCTGATAAGAAATGCATTGCCACTCACAGCTTTACGCCTGTCAAAAAAAAAAAAAAAAAATGGAAAAAACGAAAGTAAAAGGTACACAGAGAGAGAGAGAGATTTTATATTAAATAATAAAATAATTTATTCAAACATTAAGCTTATTTAGTTATTTTAGAAATAATATTTCTATCTCTGAAAGCATATTTATGTTGTAAAAAATATCAGCAATAATTCTATCCATAAAAATTGAATTTTCTTAATCAATTTTCCATAGTATAATTTCTATCTCTAATGGTAAGTTTTCTTATCGTGTTATATTGAGATTATTGCACTTAACCATTAATATTTGAAATGCTCAAAAGTAATCATCTAAATTGGACATCAGATTTATGGGGCTTATACTTTTACCGGTATAAGTTGCATGTGAAATTACTGAAAGAAAAAAGATAAATTTTGATAACACTAATGAAAATTAACAATTATAAATAAATTACTAAGTTATTTAATATAAGGGTTTCAATTACTACCAACTTGACTCGTAATAGGGAACATAAACAATAAACAACTGCAAAGTAAAAGAAATAATAGAAGTATTAACCTTAGCAAGGAGGAGGAATATACATTGTTCAGCTTGAATTTCACTCCTATCTATCTAAAGCTTTCGAACTATATTAAAATTATCTCGTTTCAAATGGGACATTTGATTCGAAACAACAGAGCTTTCATAAAAATTTTCGATTTTGAAATTTGTTAAGATAGGAGTCGCCTCTAACTAGAGTAAAAGAAAAATTGAAAATCAAAGCATGTTTCGATTTTTGGTTCAGCCGCTGAATCACAAGAAAAATAAGAAATTAACGACTTCAAGAATTATTACTTTAAAACTCTAAAGAGTCATCTAAGCTATACGGCTTTTAGAAATTTGAATTATGGGTCAAAATGACAAAAGCAAAACACCTTTTTAGATATTTGAATTTCTCAATTTTTTAGTTTTAATGAGGAATTCTAAAGGAAATATCTATTTTTACTTCTTTATGATATGAAGTTTCAAAGGGAAAATAATTTTGTGTTCTTTAGAGAGAGTCCTAAAAGAAGTTTTTATTTTTGTTTTTATTAAAAAGTCCTAAAAACTATTTTTATTTTTATTTCACAAAGTCATTTAAAAAGGATTTTTTATGTAAAAACTCCAAAAATGAATTTTTATTTTTTTTTATATATTTATGACCACCCTATGGTGCCTACGTTTCCACCACTAGGAATCAGGTCCCCATAGTTTGTTTCTATTTTACAAAACTTTAGTGTTGTGGTTGATTATAATTTTTGAAGAGCTATCAAGTTTGAGTTGTTTGTCTTATTTGAGTATATTTCTAAAAATGTTAAAAAAAAACTAATTTTAATTTCAAGCTTTGAAAATACCTAAAAAAAATCCTAGCTTTTAGGAAACCTCCATTTATTTGCTTTTGGTATTTTAAAAAATAATTATGCAATTCTATAGATAAGTAAGCATAGCGATTTTATTTACTAATACATCACATATATATGGAAAACAGAAAAAGAGATAAAGACGTTTTGTCATTTTTATCGGATTTTTTGTTTTTTGGGTTTTTGTCATTGTTGACAAATTTGTACAATGAATCTATATAGCTAAGCAAAGTCCTATATATAACACACTTTATACACAAGTAGTGATTTGGAATCTAATAAACATCACAATCATTTCTATTACTCAAACCTTATAGTAAAACTAATTATTTAAAGGATCTACTTACTAATATTGTAACGAAGTTAAGCTACACACAAGCTAATCAAGCTCGGCTCAATTGGCTTGACTCATTCGGCACAACTCGTTTAGTTAAAAAAGTTGAGTTAGAGCTTAGACTCAAGTCATTTAGCTATAAGAGTTGAGTATAAGCTTGTTTTCAGTCTTACAAGTTGGCTTGGAAAAAGACTTATTTAATATATATATATATATATATGAGATAATATATTAATATCATTTAAAATATAATTGTATAAGTTTAAGGAGCGAAGCTCGGATTTGAGAATCCTTAATGGGCTCAGAGGTTGAGTCTCTACATTTCAGACTTGTTAAGAGCCTGACTCAGCTCGAACTCGTTAAAGATTTAAATAAGCTAAGCCTGGGCCAGCAAAAGCCCGGCTCGGCCTAACTCATATGCACTCGCAGTACTAGCTATATTGATTCTAACAAGTTGTATATATGGAAACAAATATATTACACCTATTCACTCAGTACATTTGTTGAGCTTTTTTTTCATGAATTATAGATAACAAACCTAACATCATGACATTTATATAATTATATAAACCATATTAGCATTTGTCGAAAATGGATTAGCATTTATAAACCTGCACTAGTTGTTGATGCAAGTGACCTAAATTCTTCAAAGCTGCCAGTTTTAAGCTGTACGCTAGCAGCTCTGGAATATACACTACCGGCATTGAAATCCTGCAACAATTCGAATTAATTTTTGAGAGCAAAGTTTTGAGTAAGCGGGTTCAATGCCACC
Organism: Combretum micranthum; assembly: GCA_024138025.1. Classification (NCBI taxonomy): domain Eukaryota; kingdom Viridiplantae; phylum Streptophyta; class Magnoliopsida; order Myrtales; family Combretaceae; genus Combretum; species Combretum micranthum. Next base: position 114,939 of record JAMXBD010001725.1, on the reverse strand, counting down.
GACCTACATGGCAACACTGTCGGCGTAAAACTTGTGGCTTTGACATCTTTTGAGAAGATGAAACACTTAGTAATTGGATCCGAGCTTAAGGCAGAGGGTTTTTGGTCTCATGGTAGGAGTCAAGAATGTAGTTCTGGTAATTTAAGGGGAAGGTTAAAGTCCTCAAACACAGATAAAGTCTATAGGTACTATAAGAAGAAAGGACACATTAAATTAGAGTGCTATAAGTTGTAGAATAAGAATAAGAGAGTTGCTGATCATCAGAAAGGGAAATCACTAGAAAAATCTGCTGAAGCTGATGTATCTAAAGACCACAGTGGTAGTGAACTTCTTATACCTTCCAATGATGATCCTTAGACCAATGAGGAGTGGATTTTGGATTATGGTTGTATTCTTCATATGTGTCCCAATAGAGACTAGTTTTCAATATATGAAAATGTTTCAAAAGGTGTTGTCCTTTTAAGAAACAATGCTTCTTGCAAGGTTGCAGGAATTGGTACTATTAAAATTAAGATGTTTAATGGTGTTATCAGGACACTTAGAGATGTGAGACATGTACCTAATTTGAAGAGATATTTATATTTCTCTTAGTACTCTTGATACCAAAAGGCATTAATAGACTGGTGAAGGTAGAGCTTTTGAAGATCAGTAAAGGATCACTTGTGGTGATGAAGGGACTAAAAAGGACCGCTAATTTATATGTTTTGCAGGATTCTCTGATTGCAGGTGATGCAGCCATTACCTCTTCTCCTCTATTAGATGAGGATGATACTAGATTATGGTATATGCATCTAGGATATATGAGTGAAGTCGGTATGGATAAATTAAGCAGAAGAGGACTTCTAGATAGGCAAGGCATCAGTAAGTTAAAGTTCTATGAACACTGTGTTTTCGGGAAGCAGAAAAGAGTTAGATTCACCACAAGTACTTATAGTACAAAGGGTATTTTAGAGTATATCCATTTGATCTTTGGGGGCCGTCCAAAGTGCCTTCAAGTGGAGGTGTTGTTTATATGCTGACCATCATAGATGACTTCTCTAGAAGAGTATGGGTATTTTTCTTAAAGCAAAAGAATGATGTTTTACCTACATTTAAGAAGTGGAAGACAATGATTGAGAAACAAACTGGGAAGTAGGTAAAGTGTCTTCGCACTGATAATATTCTTGAATTCTATTCTAATGATTTCAATGTTTTGTGCAAATCAGAGGTAATTATGAGGCATCTCACAGTTCCTAGTATGCCTCAACAAAACAAGGTAGTAGAATAGATGAATAGAACCATTATGGAGAAAGTTAGGTGTATGTTGTCTAATGTTCAATTAACAAAGTCATTCTAAGCTGAAGTAGCTTCTACTGCATGTTATTTAATTAACTGGTCTCCATCCATAGCCATTGAGAAGAAGACTCCACTAGAAGTATGGTCTGGTACTCTTGTTGATTAATTAGAGTTGAAAGTTTTTGGCTATCCAGCATATGCCTATGTAGATAATGGCAAGCTTGAGCTAAGATCTTTGATTCCTTGGTTTTAAACCTAGTCAAGGGATATAAATTGTGGTGTCTGATTTAAAGAAAGCCATTGTCAGTAGGGATGTGATTTTTGATAAATCATCTATGTTATCTGACCTGTCTTCTATAACTTCATTTAATAAAGTACATCGGAAATCAATCATGCAGGTGGAGTTTCAGATTGATTCTAAGTCTACATCAAAAATACTTCTTGGCCTAAATCACAGACACAGGGTAGCTCTGTCTCTACATCATCACAACACTAGTATTCCATTACAAGAAATAAACCTAGGAGAGAAATTAGGCCACCTCAAAGATATGCAAAGGCAGATCTTATTGCATACCCACTAATTGTTGTAAAGGATATTGATTTAAATCAAGAGCCATCTACTTAAGAGCTGTAAATTATGATGATTCTAGTAAATAGATGATTGCAATGCAGGAGGACATGAAATCTCTTCATAAGAACCATGCTTGGGATTTAGTGAAGCTTCCTAAATGGAAGAAGACTGTTAGGTGTAAATGAGTATTCAAGAGAAAAGAAGGAACATCAGGAGTTGAAGAACCCAAATAAAAGGTAAGACTTGTTACAAAAGGCTACGATCAAATACTAGGTATTGATTTCATAGATGTATTTTCTCCTATTGTAAAACACAGCTCTATTAGAGCATTATTTGGTATTGTAGCTTCGCAAGATCTTAAATTGGAACAGTTACATGTAAAGACTGCTTTTCTATATGGAGAGCTTAATAAAGATATATACATGCAATAGCCATACGGCTTTGTAATCTCAGGAAAGGAGGATCATGTTTGCATGTTGAAAAAATCACTTTATGGCTTGAAGCAATCACTAAGGCAGTAGTACAAGAGGTTTGACCCATTAATTACTTCTCATGATTTTAGGAAAAGTAATTTTGATAGCTGTGTGCATTTCAAGAAATATGAAGATGGGTCTTATGTTTACTTTCTTATGTTTACTTACTCTTGTATGTTGATGACATGTTGGTTGCAGCTAAGGATAGAGGAGAGAATGAATGAGTTAAATTACAGTTGAGAAGAGAGTTTGAAATGAAAGATTTGGGAGCAGCAAAGAAGATACTTGGAATGAAAATTCTAAGAGATAGAAAAGCAGGTACATTGCATCTCAGTCAAAAGGTGTACTTTGAGAAGGTTCTTCACAGTTTAATGTGATGAATGCTAAGCCAGTCAGTATACCTTTAGCAGCACATTTCAAACTTTCATCTGCTTAGTCTCCACAGTTAGATGATGAAGTTGAATATATGTCAAGAGTTTCATATTCTAGTGCTCTAGATCTCTTATGTATGCAATGATTTGTACACATTTAGATTTGTCATATACTATGAGTATTGTTAGCAGGTACATGGCAAATCCTGATAAAGAATACTGGAGAGCAGTTCAGTAGATTTTCATATACTTAAGAGGTACTACTAATCTTTGTCATAGTTTGGTAGAATTAGAGATGGAATTATTGCTTTTGTAGATTCTGATTTTCTGGAGATTTGGATAAGAGAATATCTCTCACAGGTTATATTTTTACACTTAGTAACTATGCTATTAGTTGGAAAGCCACTTTGCAAGCTACAGTTGCACTATCCATAACTAAAGCTGAATACATGACCATTATAGAAGCTTTTAAGGAAGCTATTTGGTTAAAGGGTGATTTGGCTAAATCAGTGATACTTGAAGATTGCAAAAGTCTTTTGTGATAGTCAAAGTGTAATTTATCTTACAAGGATTAGATGTATCATGAGAGGACGAAGCACATTGATATCATGTATCATTTCGTTCGTAATGTTATTGCTGATGGTGATACTGTTGTAAGCAAGGTCAGTACTTTGGATAACCCAGCTGATATGATGACCAAAATACTTCCTATAGCCAAGTTTAGACACTATATGAACTTGGTTGGTGTTGATTGTTGATTTATCCCCTTTTGGGGTTTTGTGGAAGAGGAGGAGAAGATTTGTTATTGCACGTGTTTAAGAAGGATTTTGTTTCTGAATTTGTCTCAAGATGGAGATTGTTGATGTAAGTGACCTAAATTCTTCAAAGCTGCTAGTTTTGAGCTATACACTGGTAGCTTTAGAATATACGCTGCTAGCCTAAAAGCCGACATTGGAATCCTGTAACAAATCGAATTAATTTCCGAGAGCAGAAGTTTTGAGTAGGCCAGCTCAACATCGCTGGCCTACATGGCAACATTGCCAGCATAAACCTATGGCTTCACCAGCGTTTAAGCAAGCATTACAGAATTGGAATTTATGATAGTTGAAGGCCGGCTATATGCCCCTGGCCTTTATCGTGTACACCATCGGCATTGAAGACATAAGTCGCTGACAAAAATAGGTGACTTTTCAGATTCCGACTCTTGAGTTGCCCTCCACGAAATTTGTATGTCTTCTTTTGTCCGGGTTTATGAGTTTTGTGAGATTTGAAATCACTTGTATACATCCTCTTGTAATTCCTTCTTCATCACTTGTGGATTTCGCTCTCTCCTTTGTTTGTGGTTTTTCCCGCAAGGGTTTCCATGTAAAATCTTGGGGTTCTTTATTTTCTTATTATTTGTTTTGCCATTGTTTGTGTTATTTGTTTGATTTGATTATAACACTAGTGATAATGTAATCTATACGGCGTAGACGAGAATTATGGATGTGTTAATGTACATGTCATGTCAAATTTAAAGAAAATTACACTTACATCAAAATATGGCTTAATCAAATAAATATCATATGGTATATTTTATATGAAAACTTTACTGATTGACTAACCTAAATCTGTGTCGTATCCTAGAGTTTTTATCTCGGGACTTTGATAAATTTAATGAATCTAAAAATCACATATTTAAATTTCTATCGAAAATATGGTAATTTCAAACAATTTCAAGAATGGCACAAGGTAACATACATGCATAAAAGTATGACAATTATACGGACATATAATATATATTATACGCACATGTATAAATACAATGCGTATTATATCTTTATATGCCTATATTTCGATTAATATGTGTACAATATACTCCATATAAAATTGTGTATAGTATGATATCTTACAAAATATACTATATATATATATGTATGTATTCCTACTATTCTCTTTTGTGTAACATATATAAGGATTTGCAATATTCTAAAAATAAATGATATATATATCATGTGGTGATTACAACGGATTGGTCCTATCAATGGTCTAATTATTTTTCAATTGTGATCAGATTCCTTAAATTTTTTTTATATCAATTTATTTTATAATTATTTTAGTTTTCATAATACTAACAGTATGGTCCCATGACGGGGCCATTATATTTATTTGTGAGCCATATTTATCCCATTTATCTAAAAGAGGGTGTATCCTTAATTTTTTCTATTTTTTTCAACTTTTATTACTTTATATTCTTTTTTATTTTTAATTTAAATTTAATTAATCAATTTTTTCTACTTTTTCAATTTAAAAAAATTATTCCCCTTTTTCTTAATTTTTTCCTATTTTTATATTTCTTTTTCTTTAGGGGAGGAAAAATGGGGGTTTGGACACGCACTATATGGATAGGTACTTTAATAATGGAATTTAATACTTGTTTGATATTTGTATAAAGTCAATTTTAATAAATATTATATATATATAGATAGAGAGTTGGCCAAAAATATATATATATATAGAGAGAGAGAGAGAGAGAGAGAACTGATTAGAAAATAAATAGCTTGGAAAGAATATTAGAACCCAATTAATATTTATAGCTTAACATAGTATTATGAATTTTACATTAAGATTTTGTATCACTAACAATTAAATGAGTATGTTATTATAGATATGCATATGTAAAATATAAATTTTCCATCTACAAATTAATGCATCATTCTATATTGTAATAAGCTAAGGAAATAACCTACAAAGTAATTGACGAGCATAAAGTTCGGGTCATACATAATTGTTACTCTTGGTTTTCATAAAATAACAAAAGCCAAAATGAATGAAGCGTGGCAAATAGGATAATAGAGAAATATCAAATAAACTCGATGTATGTGAGTATGGTTATCAAAATCATAAGTCAAATATACGATTCTACAAGTTTATGATTTTATATGTTTTTTCTTAATTAAAATAAATAAAAATTTATTAAGATGCAGACTTTAGATAGAATTATAAATTTAGATATACGATTTTATATGTTTATGATTTTACTAGTTTTGCATGATTCCATATGATTCTATTGATACTATACACTCTAGTGAATAGTAAAATCGTGATTTTAACAACCATATATGTAAGTAATTTAAATGCAACATATATTCATTGTATTTATGATATAATTTATTACTGTCATAACACATAAAAGAGAAGTACACGATTTACTACTAAAATTATGATTATATCGTATAAAATTTGAAGCATTCCGGAGACCTAATTGGCATGGTAAGTACTATAGAAGGGATGAAATAGGATTTTCCTTAATAAGAAGACTAGCACAGCTAGTAAAAGTGAGTTGTAACTTAGAATTTCTTTGGAAACATGTCTGTGTTGTATAGAACTAATATTAATTTGTAGTCCATTAAATAAATTTCACAATGATAACCTACGGTCTCAAATCTGATAAGCAATGGGTAAACTACAATAAAACACCAAAACTTTTAAAATTTGCAACTGAAATCTCAATGAGAACTTCTATATAGAACAACTTACACTACAAGAAAATTGGGCTTTAGAGACAAAAAATTTGTCTCTAAATATAAATTTCCATCGTAAAACCATCGTCGCAGATTTTATTTGTAAAATTATAACTACATTTTTAAATTTTCGTCGTAGATTTTCTGTCTCTAAAGGTCTGTTTTCTTGTAGTGTTAGTAACCTCCTTATTCTATTATCGATGTATAGATGCTTCAAATATCAGTATTGCTCTTATTGAAGATCAATTGTAGTTTAATGGATTCCTTAACAAGGCAAGTGTCTCAATTACCTTTCACATTGTTTTGTGTGTGTAATATAACTAGATTTTATTTTAACATGTATTAAATTGATATGTGTGGGGTTGAGGAATTTCTCGTATGTGTTTCATAATTTAGTTGTTGCATCAATATATTAAATGCAAAGTGATAATACTCACATTTGTTTATTTGATTGTTGAATTGTAGAATAGATTTGCAAAATGTCTATGAAATACTCAATGATGACTGTTGTAGGCACTCAATTTTTGCCCATTTAAGGCTTCAATTTATAGTAAAAATTAATATCATATTAAGCCCATAAATTACAAAAAAAAAATATTTTAAAGAAAAAAGGAAGGAAAACAACAAAAAAAAAAAGAAGAAAAAGGAGTCATTACAAATGTATAAAAGAAAAAGAAAGAAAAATAATAGTAAATTTTTTTTAAAAATATATATATTTTTAGACTTGATATAATACAATTTAATATAGATTTATTTTGGAAATCTAATTAAATACCCTATGTAAAAAGGGTTATTTGAGGGCCAATTTTGAGAAACCTTAAATACAATTTTTATGCGAACTAAAACAAGACATGTGCCAATAGCCTATATGAATAAATCACAAGCATGCATAAGAGAGACCTAGGTTCGATCCTGCGATGAGGTAAATTGCCCTTTTTCTCCTTATTTTTTCCCACATGTTCCACTGGCCAGATGAGGTAAGCCCACGTGTCAATGAGTAGGTAGGTGAGCGGTACGCCCGAGTGTCTAGATACATTGTATCGTGGTAGGTAAGCGTAGGCCAAAGCATCCAGATACATTGTGTCGTGAAGTGCGCGGTAGGCTAGCGCGTCCAGATACATTGTGTCATAGTAGGAGCGGTAAGTTAGAGCATCCAGATACATTGTATCGTGGAAGGTAAGCGGTAGGCCAGAATGTCCAAATACATTATATAGTGGTAGGAGAGCGGTAGGTGAACCAATAAGTAGGCATGCTAATGCCTATAAATACCAGCATACCACAATACTAAAACAACACAAAAGAAAAACGCAAAATAAAGAGGAAAAGAACATAAGAAAGAGTCCGAATATAAGTTGGAGGCAGCTCAAAGACGTCGGCAACCACTCCGATGACTCACTTGGCAGCCACGACCCGACCCGCTCCAGTTCTAAGTTTGACCTAACTCCAGGTAAGTTGTTATTATTACTATCATCATCATCATCATCATCATCATCATCATATAAGTTTTTTTTTTCCTCAAAAATTAAAAAAAAAAAGGGAAAAAACTAAAAAAAGGAAATATGCTTCGAAAAGTTTTGTCACTTAGAAAAACATTTTTTTAAATACAAATAAATGTGATAACTTATATGCTCCTATTGAAAAATTCTCGATTTTCTTAAAAATCTCAAAACTTAAGAAAGTTAAAATGAAAAGAATTCCAAAATCTAAAATAAACCAACAAATTAAATTTTTATAAAAAGAACTACGTGCTGTCTAATCCCAATTAGCAGATATGTAAGCATCTCTAGGGCGACATAAAAAATGAAAACAAAATCTTTTTTGGTTTATTATTTCTTTTTTTGAATTAATTCATTATTCATTATAAATATTGTAAGATTTAATGATAAATTGTAAATATCATAGTCTGTACATTAGTAAATTTTCGAGCATTAAGAGGATAAATTTCAAATTTTAAATTTCAAGTGGTAACCATATGGTTTTAATATGCTAGCCCCCAAATCCAAAATTTCTAGTTTATAAAGTTTGATTTGTAAATCAATTTTTTTGCAGACTAGTAGCTAAGTTAGGATTAACCAACCCATTAATCCTAACTTATAATTTTTTCTCGATTTCAATCGGGTAGCAACTCCAAATTGTTTTGAAAAATTAAATTTCTTTTAGTTATTAGTCGAGGGTTTGAATTAAATGGGTTTGGGTCTAATACGGATTAGATTAAAAGAGATTAAACCAGAAACTGAAAAATCCAGGCTCGATAGCTTGGCGACTCAACTAGGGACGCTTATTTTTTAAGAGGGCTAGCCACTTGAAATTTTGAAATTTAAATTTTATCCTTTATATGCTCATACTTGTATATTATTTATATAGCTATTACTTTGTAAATAGTTTTACTAATCTTTTTCTTTAAGTGATGCAGATAAAAAAGAAAATTTTGTAAATGGTTCTAACTGAGGCAAATGTTATCTTTAAGGGGGAATTTATGAAAAATGTCTGCAAGATACGGTCAGAACTAGGCCGTTTTAGGACCTTAGGTAGGGAGATCGCTAGTAAGATCTGGAGGCTGTGGCTTTTCCACCCACTGGTTCATGAAATGACCTCCCACTCTGGTTTAGTGTTGATCTGCGATCGACTAAACTAGGGAACCTTTAGAACCCAACCAATTACTTTCATAAACATGGGTTGGCGATTAAATAATAATGGGGCACACCTTAAAAAGTTACAGATTCAGATCCTTTTAAAATCCTCCCCCTGAAAATTATTTATCTAATTTTTTTTAAACAAGGTTGTAACTGAAATGAAAATCTCAGAGTGGTCCAATGATTAATTAGTCGTCAACCCCTAAGTTTGCATCCATGTGAATTGTATGTATAATATGTAATGTGAATAATTTATTATACTTTGTAAATAATAGCTTATTGGTATTATTATTGTCCTTTGTATATGGTTCAAAAAAATAAAAATAATAAAATGCTTGTAAATTATCTTGAATAAAAAAAAGATAAAAGGATTTTTTTAACACTCATGTAAAGTAGTGTACATCATTATGATATAAAAAATCTATATATAATATAATTATAAAAAAATTCCATTTTTTTGTAAATAGAGAGATTCTAAAAAAAAAAAAAACTTGCAAATACTATTTAGATTGTATATATCATAATAAAGTAAATACAAAAACTTGTATGTAAAAGTTGTTAAAAAATGTATAGTAAGCTTGCAAATATCTATAGATTATACATAATTTGATCATCCATTAGATTAATTCTTTTTCTAAATAGTTATAGGTTCTTTTCAACTAGAATCTCTTTGTCATAGGTGTTCCACTCCTTTAAACATAAGTCTATTATTCTGTAAATGTCTGTCTCAAGTTTGAATATTTAAGAAAAAGAAAAAAAAAGTTGTCATTACTTCTTATAAATTATTTTGAAAAAGAAAAAAAATGATAATTTATAAAATAAGTTTTAGTTTGAATTTAAAAAAAAAAAAAAGAAGAAGAAAGAATCATCTCTGTAAATAAATTTCCACTTAAGGTTGTAAACAATTATTGTAAAATCTGGTTTCAAATACTTCTTTGTAAATATTCACTATCCTTTCATTATTTAGTTAATTCCAGAATATAGTTTTTAATAAAATAAAAAAATTTCAAAAAATGATTTAAAAAAAAAGACATAAAAAGAGAAATTTGCTGATAATCAAGAATCTTTTAAATTTTGAGATCAATGATCACTCACTTAGGCTAAATGCGAACTACAAATAAAAAGAGATCAGAAATAAGGGGCAACCAAAAGGACTTGATAAGTTTAATTAGGGGCATTTGTTGGGTTTGATTTCTAAAATAAAAACCTAATACTAAAGGGGCATCTAGTAAATTATCTTGAGACAATTGAAAAGTGGATGATTGAAAACCAAGAATGATATCTCATTATTTAAACAAAAAAGTCTAGAACGATAAGAGGCAAGACAAACCCTAAACACTAACCCTAAATACTTGAGAGTAGAGTGATGTTAAAGGGAGGAAATAGATTCATTCCTTAAAGGAGGTCCGCCTTGAATTTGATACCTGGGTCAAATGACATTAGGCATTCACTTCTATCCCAAACACACTTATCCCTTGCTAACCAGTTGAGCTATTAAGGAAGTATTTTAAAAGGTAAACCCTGTCAAGAACCACCCCACAATGGGGCAATTTGGAGATTAGGGTCATAAATAAGGAGAAAAAAAAAAGATTAACTAATGTGTGCTTACCCTAATTGTATCAATTCAAAAGCAATCATTTGATATAGATAATTCATTTCCTTTGAAAGGAAGAAGAGACACTATTTCAAAACCATACACAACCAATGCACTTTGAGTTATAAGTCATCTAATGAAAGCTAAAGAAACACAAATCACTTTGAAGGAAGAATAAGGGAAAGAAGAACAAAAATGGAGAAAGAAAATGGAATTAGAAAAGAAAACCAAAATGAAAGGAAAAAAAAAAAAGAGAGAGAGAAGAGAAAAGAAAAATGAATAACATTCTAGCAAGGTGACCATGCCTAAGGATTGGAGGCATATGCTTAAAGCTCAAAACCACTAAAACCTATCAGAACTTAATGTCCAAGGTCTACACATATTTATGTCGCAGACCTACCCACAATACCACCCTTTTAGAGGCTCTTCAGATCATAGAGGGACAAGCGCATAATTAGTTTTCCTTAAAGATTCTTGATTTGTAAACCCGGGAAGTATAGAAGATAAATTTCAAAATAGCCTATGTATATGATATCCCTTTTGATTGAAGCCAAAACCAAAACAAACTTTCATTACGATCCAAAAAAGACCTAATAGATTGACCAATATGTATCATTTACAAGTCGGACCATAATTTTTAGAATTCGAGTCAAATGTGTGAAAACAAGCCTAGGAGAGTGTAAGGAGTCCTCTTGGACTAGACAATTCAGAATGAGATAATTATCTTCTTGATCATAAGGGGCATGAAAATCATTTGTCCCAATTTGAAAGGTATCTGCCTCAGTTTAAGAACTATTTGCCCCAAAGTTGAAAGGCAATGCCCTAATAGAAGCAAATTAAAGTCCTAAAAAGAAAAGTTTTGCTCCCAATATTTATAATTTTTTTTAATGAGATTTAGTAGTCAAGCCTAAGGCTAAACTAAAATGAGTGATCGATGGGGTAAGCCCGATGTGTAACTGATCTCAAAGGATCATCACTTGTTGGCAATTTTTCCAAATAAAAAAACAAACAAAAAAACTTTTCAAATGTTTTTAAAAAGAGAATTTTCAAAAAAAAAAAAAAGAAAAGAGAAAGAAAGAAGAATTTTTCAAAAAATTTTCCTCAAACTTTTCCATAAAAAAGTTTTCAAAAAAAAAAAAGAGAGAAGTCTTAACTCAAAAAGTTTTCAAAAAGAAAAGAAAAGAAACAAAAAATTAAGGGAAGAAAGAAAAATTTTTCAAATTAAGGCATTAGCCCAAACATTTGAAAAGAAAAAAATTTAGTTTGAAAAATTTCATTAAGCCATATTTTTTCCTCAATCCTTAGGGTCGCCTACTCAAAGGAGTTGTCCTACCTTTCAAGCATTAGGATTGTTGCTCAATGGAGCGCTATCTTACGTTTCAAGTATTAGGATCGCCTACTCAAAGGAGTCGTCCTACTTTTCAAGTATTAGGATGCCTGCTCAAAGGAGCGTTGTCCTACTTTTCAAATATTCGGATCGCTTGCTCAAAGGAGCATTGTCTTACATTTCAAGTATTAGGATACTTCAAATGAGCGTTATCCTGCCGTTATAGTATTGGATCGCCTACTCAAAGGAGTGCTATCCTACCTTTCAGTATTAGGATCACATGCTCAAAGGAGCGCTATCCTATGTTTCAAGTATTAGGATCGCCTGCTCAAAAGGAGTGATGTCCTACCTTTTATGCTATCAGGATCGCTTGCTCAAAGGAGCAATGTCCTACCTTTATAGTATTAGGATTTGCTTGCTCAAAGGAGCGCGCCCTACTATTATAGTATTAGAATCACCTGCTCAAAGGAGCACTGTCTTGCCTTTCAAGTATTAGGATCGCCTACTCAAAAGGAGTGTTGTCCTACTTTTCAAGTATTAAGATCGCCTGCTCAAAGGAGCTTCATCCTACCTTTCAAGTATTAGGATCGCCTACTCAAAGGATCACTGTCCTACTTTTTCAAGTATTAGATCCTGCACAAAGGATCATTGTCGTACAGTTATAATATTAGGATCGCTTACTCAAAGGAGCATTGTCCTACCTTTCAAATATTAGGGTCGCATGCTCAAAGGAGCTTGTACTATGTTTCAAGTATTAGGATGCCTGCTAAAAAGGAGCGATGTCCTACTTTTCAATTATTGGGATCACCTACTCAAAGAAGCGTCGTTCTACATTTCATGTATTAGGATCGCCTACTCAAAGCAGTGTCATCATATCTTTCAAGTATTAGGATCGCCTGCTCAAAAGGAATGCTGTCTTACTTTTCAAGTATTATGATCGCTTGCTCAAGAGAGCGTTGTCTTACTTTTCAAGTATTAGGATCGTCTGCTCAAAAGAGCATCATCCTACTTTTCAAGTATTAGGATCGTCTGCTCAAAGGAGTGTTGTCCTACTTTCCAAGTTTTAGGTCACCTACTTGAAGGAGCGTCACTTGTCAATTTTTTTTTAAAAAAAGAGACTCGAAGCCCATCCGAGTCTCCCTGTTAAAAAAAAAAAATAAATCCAAAAATATTCAAGTAAAAAATAAAAAAGTGGAAACCTAGGAAAAATCGTCTTAAGATGATTCAGATAGTTTAGTACGAGAAAGCTAACCTTTAACTTTGCTGAAAGTCGTTACCACCTTTCCGAGGATCAAGATCACAAGACTATCGCTTTCTTAACCAAATATTCCCTAGTGGATTAGAAGTTCCAAGTGCTAAAGTAAGTATTTAAAAGGCAAAAATCGGGTATCTTTTTATTTTTGTGGCAAAGTTTTATCAAACATCACCACAAAGAGAGGCAGTGACACCCCATTTTTGCCCATTTAAGGCTTCAATTTATGTAAAAATTAATACTATATTAAGCCTGAAAATTACAAAAAAAAAGATTTTAAAGAAAAAAGGAAGAAAACAAAAAAAAAAAAAAGAAAAAGGAATCATTACAAATGTTTAAAAAAAAGAAAGAAAAAATAATAATTATAGATTTATTTTGGACCCAATTAAATACCCCTTGTAAAAGAGGTTTATTTAATTAGGCCAATTTTCGGAAACCTTAAATACAATTTTTATGTGAACTAAAACAAGGCACATGTCAACAGTCTGTATGGATAAGTCACAAGCATGCATAAGAGAGACCTGGGTTCAATCCTGCGATGAGATAAATTGCCCTTTTTCTCTTTATTTTTTCCCACATGTTCCCATTGGCTAGATGAGGTAAGCACACGTGTCAGCGAGTGGGTAGGTGAGTGGTAGGCTAAATTGTCCAGATATATTGTATCGTGGTAGGTAAGCGGTAAGTCAGAGCGTCCAGATACATTGTATCATGGTAGGTGAGTGGTAGGTCAGAGCATCTAGATACATTGTATCGTGGTAGGTGAACGGTAGGCCAGAGTGTCTAGATACATTGTATCATGGTAGGTGAGCAGTAGGCTAGAGCTCCAGATACATTGTATCGTGGTAGGTGAGTGGTAAGTCAAAGCATCTTGATACATTGTATCATGGTAGGTAAGCCGTAAGCCAGAATGTCCAGATACATTATATAATGGTAGGTGAGCAGTAAGTGAACCGGTAGGTCGGCATGCTAATGCCTATAAATACTGGCATACCACAACACCAAAACAACATAGAAGAAAAACACAAAACAGAGAGAAAAAAAATCACAAAAAAGAGTCTGAATCTAAGTTAGAGGCAGCTCAAAGACATCGGCAACCACTTCGGTGACTCACTTCGGCGACCAAGACTCGACCCGCTCCAAATCCAAGTTTGACCTGACTCCAGGTAAGTTATTATTATTATTATTATCATCATCATCATCATCATTATCATCATCATATACAAGTTTTTTTCTCAAAATTAAAAAAGGAAAAAAAAAAAAAGGAAATATGCTTAGAAAAGTTTTGTCACTTAGAAAAACATTTTTTTAATACAAATAAATGTGATAGCCTATAGGCTCCTATTGAAAAATTCTCGATTTTCTTAAAAATCTCAAAAGTTAAGAAAGTTAAAATGAAAAGAATTCCAAAATCTAAAATAAACCAAAAAATTAAATTTTATCAATTGTCACATAAGGTGTTTTCAAAACTATACAATTTTTCTTTTCTGTCCTAAGGTTTTTTATACCTTCTTTGTGGTATAAGAGATGTGACTTTATTGTTTAGGGTTTCCTACCCCGTTTCTTAACTTTCATATGTTGGATTGATTTCTACCTACTTTATTCTATTAATAAAATGAAGTTTCTTGTATGTAAATGGGTTTTTTTAGCATTCCTTTACATTTTGCAGCCTATAAAATCTAAATTCTGTTTATGAAATATAGAATCTAATTACTTTAATTCCTATAACATGTTGAGTTACAAATTACATAATGACTATATTTTACATATTATATTCGGTAATTATAATGATTGCCGTTTACTTATTGTAACGCCCTAAAATAAGAACATTACATCCGTCACGTGTCCTTCTCTTTATAAGAACACGTCAAGACTATAATTCTAATCCACAAGTAGATACTATATAATACTTCACAAACTCTCATAAAGGTTACCTATTTAAGTTATCTCATAAAAACAAATTTCCTAAAGAAAAACATCTGGTTGGCATAAACCAAAGCTAACATAACTAATAGTTAAAAACTCAAATAAAACTTACAACAATTTCAAAGAAAAATTTGCAAAACTTTATATCATCTTCCAAGTCTATCTTTAAAACCATAACAGTCTAGAAGTCAGCAGGATAGTCCATTCCACTAGCGTCTTTCCTATCATCTACATAGATATCATATCTTGATAGATCAAACATAATCAGATCCTCACCTACTCTTAAAAATGATAAAAGAATGAGTGAAAACGCCTAGTACGCCAGACCACATAGAAATGCATATGCACACACAACATATATAATCAAATGCTACAATATCTAATGCAATAAACACCATTTCTTATTTGATATTAGTTGGCAAGCAATATAGTTCAGGACCATAATACTCTAGTTCCAAACCTAGAGTATCTCATAACTCTTAGAAAACAATCAATATATAAAATAGGTAATTATACATATATTTATGTTGGAGAATCATCCACACACTGCTGCTTTTGTTGAAACCTAATCTACCATAATCATTTCTTTGTACAAGTCCACTTGGGACAACCTCATACATAGACCATCAGGGTGTCTCATTAGTATCATAGTCTACGTGGTCTTTACTAACCAAAGCCAAACATAAGTAGCAAAACAATTTAATATGCCATATAGAATAAAATTGATTTGATATTCTAACCTATACACATACAACAAGTAGATTTAAACCTACAAGAACATACAACAAACAACGTAAGGTCATACCTGAATAAAATTCCAAAAAAAAAAGACTCTAAATCACCAAAATCTCCTTTAGAATCATAACCCTATGAACATATAAATTTCAAAATAATATTTTCCTTACATAATTCTAACTCAACAAAATTAAAAACTCACACCTTTCTTCTCGATTTCAGTCCAACATTTCTCCAATAGAATAGATTTCTCCAACAACTCCAATAAACCCTATAATCCCATTCAAAACAAAATCAAACCAAATCTAATAAAAAAATCATTCCTTTATAATCATAAAGTTTAAAACATATAAACTTATTTATAATCATCCTTAAATCCTTCTTGATTAACAGAATCCAGATCTCTAAGACAAGATAGGGTTTTCTTCAATTTCTCCTTCAAAAGCAAAAGAACACTCTTAAAGAGAAATCTTATACTTTTATTTTCTAGAGAATTAAAAAAGACAACTTACCTAAACCTTGATTCTTGATCTCCTTGAAGCAAAACGAAATCTCCAAAGTTATTTAAGGTTTTCTGCAAAATCCTTTCAACAAACGAATGCTTTAGAAAGAGATTATTCCTTTAATGTCTAAATAATTGAAAATTCACTTACTTAGATCTTGATTTCTAGGTTCCCTTTGATGCTATGATCACAATTAGAGAGATTTTAAAGAGGTTTCTAGGTTTAGAAATGATTTTGGAGAAGGTGGAATCCTAGTTTATATTGAAGATAAGGAATAATTGTTTTTCTTTAATAACGTCTCTTCATGTTTAATAACGTCTCTTCATCTTTAATAATGTCTCTTCATATTTGATGACGACTCTTCATCTTTAATAACATCTTTTTATCTTTAATAATGGCATCTCTTCATCTTTAATAAGGTCTCTTTATCTTTAATAACATATTTGCCAAAAGATAAAGCATTTGATTATACATTAGGATGGACCATAAAACCCTCTTATTTTATATCATATGACGCATTTGCCCTTCTTTATAATTTCATTTATTTATATATTACACTTATGAAGGTCATTAATGTGATATAGTGTAATTGGATATTACATTTTTGCAACATGCTTATAATCCTCAAAGTGAATAACTGAGTTGATGGTACATTTATTTATTTTTTCAATCATTCTTAATTTATTATTTACTTTTGATTTTGTACATATTTGATCCTTTATATTAAGGTTAACTACACTACACTGTAAATCCTAAGTACAAAGTCAAATGCCATTAGTAATCAAATATCATCTTCGACAACTAATCTCTTCTTAGCAATAAAAATTAAATCAATATTTTTTGGTAATTTTAAGTGAAGGAGGGATTGAACCTAATACTTTGCACTTGAAAGATCAGAAATGATGCTACTAAACTACAAGTTCATTGACATTTAACTCAACATTTATTTTCATGTTACACTTTTCATTACTAATTTTTATTTTATAAGTTGTTTCATATTGTATCAGTTAAATGTGGGGCACATGCATCCTGATGCGGATGAGCTAGGAGTTACACCTTTGGCCTAAAATTCTACATCGAATTTGTCAACACTAGTCAACTTATTTATTTGTATTTATTATTTTCCTTTTTATATTTGTATTTATTATTTATCTTTATTATTAGTCAATATTGTATTATTATTTTACCTTTTTAGGATTTTCATGTAATAGTATAAATAAGCATTTAGGCTTGTCTTTGTAATAACAATTGATATTTGACATCATTAATATTGAATTGAGAAAATTTTCTCTGAATTTGCAATTTTTTAGTAATTGTGTGATTAAGTTCACATTTTGAAATCAATCGTTGAATCGGTCTCTGTTATTAAACGCTTTTGTACTGCATCACATCCCCTAGTTTTTCTCTTTGCATTGTATAACACTTGGATCTTATTTTCGTAATGAGTATAATGGAGTGCTAGGAAATTAAATGTCACCACTTTTGAGGATGGAAAAATGCTATTGGATGTTTGAGGATTGTTTATAAGCTAAATAAATAAGATTTTTATCATTTTATGAATTCCTTTTTAATCATGAAGTATGGAAACAATATTAAGAATGAGAAAAAATCCATGCAAACTATTCCATGACATGGTCGTAGTACTGAGTGCCTATGCACTTGATTGAAAGGAATAAGGTTATAATGTGATAGATAATATAGCAAATAATTGCGCAAAGTTATAATAAGTCCACAAATTTATTATGGGTCTGTTTAGATTGTCTGTTTTTCATCTGTATCTGTATCTTTTTTAAAATGATATATGTAAATATATTTAATTTACATCTAAATTTTATCTCTATTTGTTCTATTTGATCTTTTGATGAGAACTGTCGACTTTTTTTTATCTATATCTATTTCTTAATAAATAATTTGTTAGCAAAAAGTTTGCAAAAGTATCTGTATCTGCCGGAAAAAAGCCAAAACAAACAGACCCTATATTGTTTAGTTTTTGTTGTTGGAGTGTAGTTTTGATTTTGAAATAAGTTGTTGGTAATTACAATTCATGTGGAAGTGATTTTTTCAAATTTGTCGCTACAATTGTTTAGATTGCTTATTAATATGTCATTACACATGGATAACATATATTTATAGGTTACCTTAACATGAATAATCAACTCGATGTCTAAGTAAAATCTAACATGTATTGCATGAGTTTTCATCTTTTGAAGGCAATAACACTTTTACACAGTAGATGCAAGGTTTTATCCGGAAAAGAAAACTTATTGCATCATTTGCAAACTAAATGACCCCGGGATTATCATGCATTTGATAGAGCTAGTGATCCAAGTCTACAATTTAAGGTTTGTTTGCATATTTTGTCTATATTGTTAACTAGAGATGACGTACCAAGAAATCCCAATGGTGAGAAGTGTTGCCTTTAAGATAAACAAAAGCCCCATGTCTAAATTCGAACCACAATGGCCGCAGATAGGACGGTCATGGACAAGGGGCGAATAATATCGGATTATGTGCGATACCACTAGGCTCGACGGTGACGTAGCGAGTTAGCGTGGATAAAATGAGAACACTCAACGAATGTATCTCAACTCACAAAATAATGTGAAATCTAGAGGAAATCCCCTCAAAGTGTATTTTCAATGATGATAATAAGTTGTTTTCAAATACAACCCTAGCACGACTATTTATAGTCTTGAAATAAAACCGAAAAGTAAATGCTAATTAAACGCTATTTATTAGCATTAATGCTAATAAATGCTATTTAAAATAAACAACTCAAAATACGAAATAAAACCGAAAAATAAATGCTAATAAATGCTCTTTCCGGATGTCTTCTTAGCTTCCAATCTCTCCAAGTAGGACATGGCCACCTCATCTACATCATTCTCTCCCACCTCCAAAGAACTCGACCCCGAGTTCTCATCGGGATACAAAGGAACATCATCGGGAAAGAAATGATATATATCAGCGACATTGAACGTCTTTGAAATGCCCATGCTATTTGGTAAACCAACAACGTAAGCATTATCATTGATGACCTTCACAATCTGATAGGGCCCATATTTCTTAGGTTGAAGCTTGCTATATTTGCCAACGGGAAAACGCTCCTTCCGCAAGAACACCATCACTTGATCTCCAACAGCAAAGATCTTCTTCCGTCGATGTTTGTCGGCGGTTTCCTTATATTTGGCATTAGATTGCTCAATCTTCTTCCGGACCTCAGCCGTCACGGAATGCCAGTGCTCCGCCATGTTCTTTGCTGAAATACTAACGTCATGACCCTTGGGAAGTCGGATTAAGTCCAAGGCATGTCGAGGTGTCTTGGTATAAACCACAGCAAATGGAGACTTGCCTGTCGTTCTATGAACCGCATTGTTGTAAGCAAACTCAGCTTGAGCCAATGCAACATCCCACTGCTTCGGCTTCTCCCACAAATACTCCGAATCAGGTTACCAAGCGTCCTATTGGTAGCTTCAGTTTGCCCATCCGTCTGTAGTTGAGAGATGAGTCAAACATTTGCCACAAGGTCTTCCAGAAATAACTCAAAAACTTGCTGTCACGATCGGATGTAATGGATTTAGGTACACCATGAAGACGAACCACTTCTCTAAAGAAGAGTTTGGCAATGGCTTGGGCATCAGCTACCTTCCTGCAAGGAATAATATGCGCCATTTTGGAAAACCTGTCAACAACAACAAAAACTTAGTCATTACCCCGCTAGGTGCGAGGTAATCCAAGGATGAAATCCATGGATAAATCTTCCCATATGTTATCGGGAACTGGCAATGGCATGTAGAGACCAGTATTTTGAGATTGGCCCTTTGAAGTTTGGCACACATAACATCGTTGTACCAATCTACTCACATCTCTGCGCAAATGAGGCCAATAGAACCTCTCACCAACTGCTAACAAAGTCTTATCTCGTCCCAAATGACCAGCCAAACCTCCTCCATGTAGATCGCGAATCAACTTCTCCCTCAATGAGGACTCGGGAACACAAAGTTGATTCCCACGCATCAAGTAACCTTCATGGATGTGAAAATCTCCACTAGGCTGCCCCTGCACACACATGCCCCAAATCTCCTTGAAATCTACATCATCCTCATAAAGTTCCTTCACATGCTCAAATCCTACTACTTCAGCGCTCAACGTCATAAGTAGATGAGCTCTTCTACTCAATGCATCCGCCACTTTATTTTGAATACCTGATTTGTGCTTTAGTCGAAATGGAAACTTTTGGAGGAATTGGATCCATCTAGCATGCATGTCCTTACTAATGCGGGTCTGACCATGTAAGTGTTTCAGGGCATCACAATCTGAATACAAAACAAACTCCCGACCTACCAAGTAGTGTTCCCAAGTTCTCAATGCTCTCACAATAGCATAGAACTCTTTATCATAAGTAGACCAATTTCTTCTGGATTCACTAAACTTCTCACTGAAAAAGGCAACCGGCCTCTTTTCCTGAGATAGAACAGCCCCAACTCCAACCCCACTCGCATCACAATCGACCTCAAATAGCCTATCAAAATCCGGTAATGCTAAAACAGGTGCACTACACAACTTCTCTTTCAAGAGCGTAAAACTACCCTCAACTTCCTCACTCCACTGAAACCTTCCCTTTTTCAAACATTCGGTTAAGGGGGCTGCTACCGTGCTAAAATGCCGAATAAACCGCCTATAAAAGCTTGCTAACCCCAGAAAACTTCGCAACTCAGTGACTGATTTTGGAATTGGCCATTCCCTTATCGCTCTTATCTTCTCATCATCGACCTGAATACCGTTACCACTAACAACAAAACCTAGGAACAGCAACTTTCTAGTCATGAATAAACACTTCTTCTTATTCGCATATAGTTTACTACTTTGCAAAACCGTCAATACCTCTCTCAGATGCATAACATGTTCCTCCTCAGACTTACTATACACCAAGATATCGTCAAAATAGACCACAACAAAGCGACCAATGAATGGTTTCAATACCTGGTTCATGACGCGCATGAAGGTGCTCGGTGCGTTGCTTAGACCAAAGGGCATGACCATCCACTCATAAAGGCCCTCCTTGGTTTTGAAAGCTGTCTTCCACTCATCCCCTGGTCGGATCCTGATCTGGTGATATCCGCTTCGCAAATCAATCTTTGAGAAGATCACCGCTCCACTCAACCTGTCAAGCATGTCCTCCAAGCGAGGAATAGGAAATTTGTACCCAATAGTAATTTTGTTGATCGCCCTGCTGTCCACACACATTCTCCAGCTCCCATCTTTCTTTGGCGTCAACAATGCTGGCACCGCGCAAGGGCTCATGCTCTCTTTTATGAATCCCTTCTGAAGTAACTCCTGCACCTTCCCTTGCAATATCTCACTCTCTTTCGGGCTCATCCTGTAATGAGGTAAATTTGGTAAACTAGCACCAGGGATCAAATCAATATGGTGCTGAATGTCTCTCATGGGAGGCAAACCATCTGGTAGATCATCTGGTAATACTCCCCTAAACTCCTCTAACAACTCTTTCACACTTTCAGGCACCTCTTCAACCCTCTTCTCCTCATCAATCGCCCAAACCTCCTTCACAATTAAAGCATGCACTACTTTGAACTCCTTTATTGCATCCTCCATCTCCTTCTCAGTTTGAGTAATGGTAAGGAACGAACGCCCCTTTTCAGTAGAAGCTTTAGGGCGGTCCTTTTGTTTTAATGGGAGAAGGGTAAATCGTACCCTATCTTTCTCTAATTTGTACACATTTTCTCGACCATCATGTAAAGCGTTAACATCATACTGCCATGGCCTACCAAACAACAAGTGGCAAGCATCCATATCGACTACATCGCAGTATACTTCGTCTCTATACTTACCGATGGAAAAGGGCACCTTGCATCTCTCTTTCACTTCTATCTTCTCAGCCGCTTTGATCCACCCAATAGTATAGGGATTCGGGTGTTTTTCTATAGGTAATTCCAAAGCTTTGACGGCTGCTCGCCCTATAATGTTTTCGCAACTCCCACTATCAATAATGAGATCAAATACACGCCCGTCAATCGTACATCGGGTACGAAACAATTGATGTCGCTGATTCTCCTCCTCCTTCTTAGGTGTCAACATTAGCTTTCGAACCACAAGAGCCTGCTCCTCTTCCTCATACTCTCCATATTCTTCACCTTCATCCGGTTCACAACAAATTTCATCCTCCTCATCTCTTTCTACATGTTTATGCCTCTTCTATTAGGACATTCATTGGATCGATGTCCCGGCTGGTTACATCTATAACATTTCCCTAATGTTGGTTTAGCATAGGGATTATATTGCTTCTTCTCTTCCTTCGACTCCACCACCTTCTTACCCATTATCTTCTCTTCTTTCCTCTCAACAGCACCGCTTTGTACCTCTTGGACACCCTTGGCTTTTTCCCCATAACTCCTACTAGAACTCTCTCCTCCATAACGCCTGGTGTTATCAAAACGGTTTCCATCAAAACGGTTATTCTTCTCTTGTAACATCAGCTCCGCTTTGATGGCCATGTTCTTAGCTTCATTCAAATTGCGCAACACATGGACACCAATCTTATCACGGATCAGAGGCTTCAAACCTTCCAAGTATCTGGCAACTTGCTGGCCCTCACTTTCTCTTAAATCGTTCCTCTCTGCCAATCGCATAAAATCTGCAGTGTAATCATGAACTGACCTCTGGCCCTGGCGACATCTCTGGTATTGCTGGAACAAAATTTGCTCATAGTCAGGGGGTAGGAAGTCCCGCTGCAAGAGCTGCTTCATCCGGTACCACGTCCTCACCGGCTGCTTCCCTTCGCGATATCTCCTACTCTGCAACCTCTCCCACCAGGCAGAAGCGCCCCCCTTCAAACGACAAGCCACCAGCTTCACCCTCTTCCCTTCTGGGATCTCCATATACTCAAAGAACCGATCAATTTCAGCGAGCCAATCAATAAAATCTTCAATGTTTAAATTCCCATTAAAACTGGGAATGTCCACTTTCAATTTAAAATCGCCCTCTCCATAACCAAAACCATAATCATAACCTCTATTCCGACCTCCATAACCACCCCTCCGACGTGGCGGTTCATCTTCCGGCAAAACATCATCTTCTTCTTCCGAATCATCATCGGGCATCTGAATCCTCCTATTTGCAGCCACAGGTCTGCCACGAGGGTGCGCGCGCATCGCCTGCTCTTGGTCGTTCCTCATTAACATTCCTGTTTCTGTTGGCATTGGGTCCCATCGCGTCGAAACGCTCAACCAGGTCATCAAGGCGCTGTTCGAAACGCCGGAATCTCTGATCCATGTCACCCAGCGCCGCTCTTTGATCCTGTAATTCGGTTCGCAGAGCTTCCAAATCCCCCACAACGTTTGGGACTTGACCGCCACCTAAACTGTCGTCGCCTGACATCTCTACAGGAATCTTTCCCGCTCTGATACCAACTGACGCAGCGAGTTAGCGTGGAAAACGAGAACACTCGACGAATGTATCTCAACTCACAAAATAATGTGAAATCTAGAGGAAATCCCCTCAAAGTGTATTTTCAATGATGATAATAAGTTGTTTTCAAATACAACCTAGCGACTATTTATAGTCTTGAAATAAAACCGAAAAGTAAATGCTAATTAAACGCTATTTATTAGCATTAATGCTAATAAATGCTATTTAAGATAAACAACTCAAAATACGAAATAAAAACCGAAAAATAAATGCTAATAAATGCTCTTTCCGGATGTCTTCTTAGCTTCCAATCTCTCCAAGTAGGACATGGCCACCTCATCTACATCAGACGGCCTAAGAGTAACTTGGGGACATATCGTTACATGGACAATACTAGTCACTAATGATGGAGACTAAGTCCTCAACCTAAGGTTAGGTAGTGAGTTTTATTTTTATTTTTATTTTTTTATATCTCGTTGGGCCTTAACTACACTCATAGGTAAGACAGATACCTTGCTACATGTTGTTGATCCTTTGGGGTTGTCGTATAAGAAGATTCAAAGATATAGAAGATACTTATTTTATTTCTTACAATGGTTATATGCTTTGATTTGAGAAACTTTTTTAAGACCAAAGAGCTGAATTAGCAAATATTTTACTCTCATAATAAAGGTTATTTCTTCCTTGCTTTACGACTGTTACATAGGGTTGCTGCATGATTCTCAACAAGGTGTTCGGTGTCCATTCTTGTACACTTAACGTTTGCAAGTGAACGTTGATTTTCTGATTAATTTAAATCTGAAAAGTATCTTAGTGGATTCATTTAGAAGATTTAATGGATCTTTAGTTTATTTTAGTAGTTTTGTTTTGGGGATTTTGTGTATAGTTATTAGAATAAATCTCTAGTGTATAAAAATAGATATATCATGATTGTCTTTTATGCCTATTTCCTATTTAAGTACTGCTATCTTATATAATTCATTCAATAAGAAAAGTAAAAATATTTTGTGCATATTTTTCATCTATTCCACCCTACAATTTTTCATTTGGCATTAGAGTCAAGACAATGAAAACTCAACTTTAAACTCCCACATTGGAAGAAAAAATTACAATCGATGGAGCACTCAAATATGAGTACTTTTCGAGTACGACGAATTGCTAACTGAAGGAGAATGGAGTTCCAACTTTTACAGAGAATGAAAGTCTTTTAGCATAAATATAATAGATAATAGATAAAAATTACCTAGAAGTGTTGATGCAACAAATCGGTGTATTCTTTGAAAGTATATAAGTCGTCATGCGGTTTATCTATTGTAATAGATACTTACCTAATCAACCTTTGGAAGTACATAGCATGTGCCCTGTGCAAACAAAATTAAAAAAAAAAAAAAAAAGTGTATAACATGTGTGTACATGTACTATCACTGAATGGCTTCAATTATAGCTCACAAGTCAATGCATTACTCTATTCAACTTAACTAATCGATATTTGGTATCATATTAAATTGCAAACGAAAGAACAGGATAGAACGTGTTGTCGGATTTAACCTGAACAGATAGAGGGATTATCCAGGATTTTCTGCAGACGACTTTCATCCGAGTCCTCGGCAGTTTTCACCGACACATTATTTTTCGGTTATGCATTTATTTGAATGATTATAAATTGACGAAAGTTAACGAGAGAAAAAAAGCTTTCGAGTAACATCTAAGCCGATGATTTTTTTTTTTTTTTTTTGTCTCATATGAATGGTACAAAGTGAAGAAAGTATATTTTTAATCCTTAACATTTTATTCTTTTTCTGTTTGAATTCTCGTCCTATAGAAGTTATATATACTTATTTGTTTATATTTTATCTTTTTGACACGTGTACTACTTTTTATAGCTTAGCTGAAGATAGTTTGTTAGAGCCATTGCATATAAATAGTATTTTTTAGATTGTTAATTCATTGAGAAACATTTTTAGTCATTACAGAGTTCTCTCTTTGTCTTTCCTTTCTGAATACAAGGAACTCCATTCTCAGTTTGCATTTCCTCACATGGTATCAGAGCAGGTTGTGCAATAACAATCTATATTTTTCTTCTTCGTTTTCGATTGCTTTGTTTCAGTACAGTTCTCTATTGTCTTTCTTCATCGTACATGTGATCGATCTTCAATAATGGCGAATTTGATGAATGTCGATCCTTTGTTTTTATCGAATTCTGATAAACCTGAAATGACCTTAGGAAATATCATTTTCAATGGTACAAATTTTATTGCTTGGAATAGATCTGTGAGAATGGCTTTAGCAGCAAAACTAAAATTAGGGTTTCTGGATGAAACAATTATAAAACCTGAAGAAAACTCGAGTGATTTTGTTAAATGGATTAAGTGTGACAACATGGTTAGATGTTGGTTGTTAAACTCGATGATTAGTGAAATGACACAGAATTTCCTATTCGCTCAGGTTGCTAAGGATTTGTATAAGGAAGTGTGCGATCAATATGGCCAAGTGAATGCTGGATTGATTTTTTAGATACAGCATGAAATTTCCAATCTAAAACAAGGTAATCAATCTGTTACTTTGTATTACAATAGGCTTAAACGTTGTTGGGATGAGTTACAAGCCATGAATCCCTATCCAAGTTGTATGTGTGGTAGACTAGCTTATTGCACTTGTGATGTTAATGATCAACTATTTGATTTTAAATCACAGATGAAGCTAATGTAGTTTCTATTGACAGTAATTCTTCAGCATTCGTTGTAAATAGGGGTTCTGCTAGAAGTTATAATAGTAGTGATCGAAAGGACAATAAGAAAGGGTGAATGTTTTGTAAACATTGTTGTCAAGAAGGACATTTAATTGATACTTGTTTTGAGATCATTGGATTTTCGGAATAGTACAAAGGGAAAAGAGAGAAGAAATTTGGGGATTGTGCTCATTCCAATTTTGTTGCTTCCAGTTAGATTAATACTGGACAGAAAACTATGAATTTTTCTGGTGTGGCTATTGGGAAAGACATAGATATGTCTTTATCATGTTCAGTTCCTTATGAAACACCTATTGATCATGATTTTTCTCAAGATGTTTTTAGCAATGGCGGATTCAAAACTTGTAAATTCAGTTTGTACCTAGGTGATGAAATTGATGAAACAGCAGTCATTGGTTGCCTCTAGAATGAATAACACTTATGTAGCAAATTATGTAAGCATTGGGCCAAGTACTGGAGTTTCTTGTTCTGATGATTTAGGCATCAACTATGCAAGTATGCCTTATTCCTTTGTTCATATGGTTGATTCACAAAGTAAGATTGGTGCTTGGATAGTTAATATAGGTACAAGTGATCATATGTGTCCTTTTCGTTCTTTGTTCAAAACACTTAAACACTTAAACCAACCAATTCTTGTACACTTACCTGATGGTAATATGAAAACAGTTCAAGAAATAGGGACTGTTTACATTTCTTATTGTCTTTCCTTGCATAATGTCCTATATATACTTGATTTTAAACACAATTTACAATCAATTCCTAAACTTTTAAAGGATTATCCTTTTGAAGTTTTTATTAATCAACACTCATGCTATTTCCAAGACCCGAAAACTAACAAATGTGTCGCTATTGCTACTACCACTATGGGTTATATGTTCTTCGATCTAGGATAAAGAAGACATTTTTGTTCCTTTCATCTCGAATCCTGTTTGTAATAAGCCCTTGTCTTTGTCCTTGTTTCATGATAGATTGGGAAACTCTTCTTTTTCTAAGCTAAAGGTATTTGTCCATTTGTAAACACTATAATTTCAATAATTTTCATTGTGAAACGTGTCAATTAGCTAAAATACATAGATTACCTTTTTCAAGAAGTGTAACTACATCAAGTGCTTTGTTTGATTTGATTCATTTGGACTTATGGGGTCCTTATCATGTAACAACAAGAACTGGTGAATTGTTCTTCTTAACAATAGTGGATGATTTTTCTTGGGGAACTTGGACTTATTTGTCAAAATCTAAATCACAAGTGTGTACTTTTGGTTGATTTTCTTGCTTATGAGAAGACACAAGTTTCCATTTGTCTAAAAGTCATTCGTAGTGATAATGATGGTGAATTTCTTTCTAAAGAATGCCATCGTCTCTTTGCTGGTTTAGGAATTGAGCATCAAAGATCTATAGCTTACACATCTCAACAAAAGGGGTTATTGAGCATAAGCACAGACATTTAATAGAAACTTCAAAGCTTTACGATCCATGCTGGTTTGCCTTAAAATGTTTTGGGTGATTGTTTGTTGCTGCCACTTACCTAAACAATCGCATGCCTACATCTTCACTTGATTGAAAACACCCTATGAATGTATCTACCAGTCTTCACCGAATTATGATATTCCTCCGAGTGTTTATGTTTGTGCCATGCACCGATTTTCGATTCATCAATTGATAAGTTTAATTCTAAAGGAGTCCGTTGTGTTTTTTAATGCATGGTCAAAAGGGTTATAAGTTGTATGGAATAGATACAAAAAATCTTTGTTGCATGAGATGTTATATTTTTTTAGGATATCTTCCTTTTAAACAAGCACTTGATGTCAGTTCTTCTTCTTCTCATACAATTGATGTCTATTCTTCTCTTCATCCTATTCTTCCTTTTGTACCTTTCCACACTAATTCTACTAGTCCATCTTTATCTTTGCCTATTCTTTCCTCTTATGTTTCTTCTGATACTATTGATATTGCTATTCTTCCTCGTCATTCTACTAGATCACGAGAACTTCCTACTTGGCTTAATGAG
Organism: Combretum micranthum; assembly: GCA_024138025.1. NCBI lineage: Eukaryota > Viridiplantae > Streptophyta > Magnoliopsida > Myrtales > Combretaceae > Combretum > Combretum micranthum. Next base: position 86,594 of record JAMXBD010001725.1, on the reverse strand, counting down.
TTCTTTCATTCTATCCATCATGTGACTAGTACACAACGCCTCCATTCCTATCCCCTCTTCCAAAATATCCTTTGTTTTCTTGTCATACACTTACCTCTTATCCAAAGGACTATTTGATTTCGCTTGCTAATGTTTTAACTACTAAAGAACTATCTTCTTTTGCTAAAGCTTCTAAACATGAGCATTGAATACATGCTATGGACACATAGTTGCAAGCCTTAGAGGTTAATAATACTTGGGAATTGACTATATTACCTGCTGGTAAATGTGCCATTGGTTGTCATTAGGTATATAAGGTTAAATACAATGCTGATGGGTCCATCGAGCATTATAAGGCTCGGCTACTAGCAAAGGGGTATACCTAAGTTTTTGGTGAAGATTACACTAGTACTTATTCCCCTATAACTAACATTAGGATAGTAGGTTGTTGTCGGTAGTGGCTGTGTCAAATGTTGGCCATTACATCAAGTAGATGTCAATAACGCCTTTTTACATGGTTCCATTGATGAAGATATATATATGGTTCCTCCACCTAGTTATAATAAATCACAAAAAGGGCAAGTTTGTAAACTTTTAATGTCGTTTATGGTCTTAAACAGGCTTCGCGATAGTGGAACTTGGAGATTTCTACTTTTCTTGTTCATCATGGTTTTAGTAAATCCAAGCATGATACTTCCTTGTTTGCATGTTTTAATCCTACTATTTGTATTGTAGTACTTCTTTATGTTGATGACATTCTCCTCACCGGTGATGATTTGTCTGGCATTGCTCTTTTAAAGACGCAATTACATGATTCCTTTACAATCAAAGATCTTGGTCCTGCTCGTTATTTTTTAGGCCTTGAGCTATGTCACACTTCTTCTGATATTTTGATGAACCAAAGAAAATTCATACGCAATCTTTTGACAGTGGCTAGGTTGACAGCAACCATGCCTGCTCGAGTTCCTTTACCATCGGGATTGACTTTATATTCTGATATTGGCACTCATTTATTTGATCCTTCTTTGTATCGTAGATTGGTTGGCAAATTACTTTATATCTAGATGACAAGGCTTGATTTGTCCTTTCCAGTTCATAAACTTACTCAGTTTCTTGCTTGTCCTGCTGCTATTCATCAGAAAGCTTTGTTCCATCTTCTTCGATACATCAAGGGTTCTGTTGACTTTGGTCTTTTCGATTCAGCCACCAGTTCTTTGTCTTTGCATTGTTTTTCTGATTTCGATTGGGGGGCCTATTTATTGAATTGAAAATCCATTTTTGGTTATTGCATTCTTTTGGGTGATTCCTTAATTTCTTAGAATACCAAGAAGCAAAATGCCGTGTCAATTTCTTCCACTGAGGCAGAGTATGGGAGTAGGGCTTTGCTACCAAGGAATTATTATGGTTGTCTTATATTTTGAATGATTTGCAGCTTCCTTTGCCTCTTCCTGTGACTTTATTTTGTGATAACAAGTCTGCCATTCTTCTTGCTGAACATCCATGTTATCATAGTCAGACTAAGCGTATCACAATTGATGCTCATTTTTTTTCGAGATTATGTGTCTACAGCTTTTCTATCTCCTGTGTTTATACCCACTCATCCCTAACTTTCTAATTTCCTTACAAAGCCGGTTCTAGAAGTTCAGTTGCTATCTATTTGTTCCAACCTAGGCCTTTGATCGGCTCCATCTTAAGAGAGGGGGGTGTGTGTAGAGATTATATTTGCTTATTTGTTCGTATTCTATCTTTTTGACACGTGTACTTACTTTTTATAGCTTAACTTAAGATAGTTTATTGGAGTCATTGTATATAAAATAGTATTTTTTAGATTGTTAATTCATTGAGAAACATTTTTACTCATTACAAAGTTGTCTCTTTCATCTTTCCTTTCCGAATACAAGGAATTCCATTCTCAGTTCGCATTTCCTCACACGTCCTTTTTTTTTCTATTTGAGTCCTTATCGTTGCAAAAATTAACAAAATAAATGTTTTTCATAACCCGTTAACTTTTTCGTTATTTTCTTCTTATTTTTTATTATATTTGATTTTTTTTAAGTTATCTTAATTTATTTATCTTTTTCTAAATTAATAATTTTTTACCAATCAAAATAAGTCACTTGTCCATTAATGAAAAATGTTAACGGCATTAAGAAAATAATCCGTTTGTTAACTTTTGCAAACATGGAGGATCAAAATAGAAAAAAAAATAAAGAATAAGAACTCAAATAGAAAAATAATGAAACATTGAGAACTAAAAATGCAGTTTTCCTTATTATTTATATTAAATATATATCCTTTTACGATTTGTTATTGTCATCGCTCCCACCATTATTATTATTACAATCATCATCATCATTATTATCAAAGCCCATTATTTTATATTACTTCATGCGTATATTCATACAAAGCATGATATCTAATAACAATAATACACCAACATGACACTACTAAAATACTATCGGACTCAACTTGAATTAACACATGTGAAGTATATATATATAATATACTAGTGTGGTATCCGTATGGAATTGTTTAGTATACAATTTTCTTTTTTTTTTTCCTTTTTATAGATATTTTTATTTGTTAATAGTTTCTATTATCCATATATCATGTCATTGATATGTATGAATCTATACATTCCTTTTATTGTCTTGTGTTATTATTATTTTTTTTTTTTACAAGGCTTATACTTTTATATTTTTGTTCATCAAATAGTCTTCTTGTGCGATCATTTACAAGTCTTGATTTTTAGACTATGTTACTATATAACGTGTGGTGATGGCAGATTATCTTTTTTCGTTTTGCTTTAATTTTTACCCGAACAGTTCTGGAGTCGCCATCAATGTCTTTCATCCTGAGCTGAGATGCTTTGGGATCGAATAAAGAAAATTATCCCAATCCGAGTGGCCATGTGATTATTATTTATGTCTGTTTTTTTTTTTTCTCCAATATTGTCCTTGTTGTTAGTTGTTATAAAAAAAGTAAACCCCAAGCCTTTGTTGCCACACAAAACACGCACCACTTCTCTTCTCCCCCTGAAGCACCAAATCGAGTCTCTTAAACAAATACTCCCTTCTTGTTTACTCAAAACCCTCTTTCATTTTTTTTTTTTTGAGTCGATTCATCAAAATGGCCAGCAATAATATCATGTCGCGGTTCTTTCCTATGACTAACAGTGGAAAGTTACCGGATCAAAGCATGTTAAACAACTTGCTTGCCATTTTCGAAGATGAGAAGTTCATGAAAGAGATGGTTGGGACTCATGCTCCTGATGAAGGAGAAGTTGATGTCCAATCTCTTTTTATTCTCGTGGAGAACACCCTCAGAGGTGCTGCTGGAATTGCTGATAACGTTGTCAATCCTAAGGTACAGATAAGTGCATATGTTGCAACCTTAAAAGTAAAACTTTAATATCCGATAATCATAGTATTATCCAAAGAATAATCTCTTCGCGTATGCGCGTACGCATGTATATGCTTGCATGTGTCGTGTTGTTGGTGTATGAATTAATTAATGAAGGACACAAATTCTGTGAATCACATGCAAACGTAATAAAAATATGAGTAATTGGTTATTCTCCTTGCGATCTCTCATTAAGGGTCCTTCTCGAGCAACGAGTGGAAATGCTGTTTGCCCCTTCCAAACAAGGGTTCATCCCACCTTTGTCTGTGATCAGTGAAGTGGTTTGCCAGGTATTTATTGGTCATAGTCTTTATATATATACGTACAGTCAGTAATTGGTTATTATATGATACATTTTAATTTTCTGGACATCATTATGCAACTTTTCTCATAAACCTCTACTTTTTTCATTGTTACAAGTCAGATCACCTGCAAGGCTCTCGACACCAAGAATGTCAGAGAAACAACGAAGACCATCTTTCATGAACTCAAAGGGTACTCATGGGTAGCAAAATCGGTGATCACCCTTTCAGCACTGGCACTCTGTTATGCAGACTTCTGGCGTCTCGCTCAGATCGAATCATCTGATAAATTTGCAGAGTCCATGGCTATTTTGAAGGGGTTACCTGCAATCATCACTAAGCCTTTGGATTCACCAAAAAATCAAGTATTTATTGTGCTTAATGACATGATCATGACCACTCTTGAAATGACAAAATGCATTGTTGATTTTGAGAATGATAGCAAAGATGTTCCCGAACTGTCCAATGCTATGATATCGCAAACAACGTTTGTCAGATTATCATTTGTGTGCTTGCTTGCTCAATCCAGTTCACTTCTCTCATTAGCTTTCTTGACGAGTACGTTTTACTTTATATGCTAATGTTCTCATATTTTAGCATGATATTGCACCAAAATCTTTTGGTTTATTATAATATTATCAACACTCAACAAATAAAAAAATCCATGGAGTTACTTGTTTAATCTAAGGAAAAACTAATCTGTGTCAATTAGGGTCCATAATGTTTCAGATATGAATGCTTCAATACGGTAGTTGATATAATATCAATGGCTGGTTAATATTAAAATAATGTAATGAATGTTATCTAAACTTTGGTAAATATACAATTAAATATAGGCTACTCATATATGCACCCTTTGAATGGTAGTAATTCGCTAAAATACAAATTTTTGTTGGCTAGGTTTGAAAGTTTTATTGATAAGTTGTAATTTATGCCATTTTAATATGCGTTTAGAAACACTAGACGATCGACTCATGTCTTAAAATCCTGGAATGCATACGTAAAGCAACATGATTAATAAGGTACCTTGTAACAGATATTTTATGTTCTAACCTGTGAGCTTAATACTTGAGATTAAAATTGATTAACATTCCGAGTAATCGTTTTAGGTACAAGGGGGCACGGGACCTTCCCACATTTGCTCGTAAGGTCACCATGATCCATCATACCATCAAGACACAGTTGGAAAATTTTAAGAGAAAAAAAGGTTGGCCATTCGAGATTATTAACATTGACACCTAATGTTCTAGGAAATAAAACTGATTTCCTTATTCCTCTTTTTTTTTATTTATTAATGCAGAGGAAATAAGAGAATATCAAAGACTTCTACGTCGATGTAATGCCCCAGCTGACAATGTGGAGCTTATAAGGCATTCTTCTATATCATGGACAACCCTAAGCCTTTATACGTTGGTTCCAAGAAGACTGTGGTTAGTCTTTAGCTATAATCCCCACACAACAACATTGTTTATATTGTTATTGTGAGTTTAATGTCATGTTATTGGTAGAATGTAACAACGTCTTATCATAAAATGAAATTGAATAAAATAACATTGAAATATTCTTGACATGACTCAATAATATAAACAGGATATTTCCTCAAGTTGGACTTGTTAAAAACCATCATTTTTTATGAGAATCCTCTTAATATTTTAGGTTGCAAAACCTTAAGGTCTCTATACCATTGTTGGTGCTAAAATTTCTCTAATACTAACACTAAATTTTTTAGAGTAGGAACAAATATGATCTATAAATACCAAGAACTATCCTACAAGATCTATTGTTGTAGGGAGAATCGTGCAACATTTTATATTACATTTGAGTGAACTGGCAATTATTTTAATTCAAAATTTGTTTGAGATAAAAATTCATGTGAATTTTTTTTTCTATTGTGCTTCATCATCATGGAAATAGGACAAGGTGGAGTCCCTCCGAAGGAAGAATGTCTTGTTGCTAATCTCAGATTTGCAATTGATTGCTCATGATCTCTCAATCCTCTTGAAAATATACAACGAGCGTATGTTTCATGAGAAACAATATGAAATTCTTTGGATACCAATTGTGGAACAAGAAGGTGATGATGTGATGAAACAATTCAAGCAATTACAAGATCAAATGCCATGGTACTTGTGCATAATCCATTACTAATAAACAAAGTCGTCATTAGAGTCATCATGGAAAAGTGGCACTTTAGGCAAGAGGCTCTTGTAGCTGTGCTAGATCCACAAGGAAAAGTGGTGAACCATGATGCTATGAATATAATCCGAGTTTGGGGATGGGAGGCTTTCCCATTTACCAATTCCATGGGAGCAACCCTTTGGAGTAAACACAATATTAGCTGGCTCGAACTCATGGTAACTGAAATGATCTATCCAGACATACAAGATGCGGTGAGCTACTTTAATCATGAGCTATTTATTATATGCTACCATATTAAAGTAGAGCAAATCATCATAATAGTTGGTCTCATAATAATAAATAAAATGCAAGTTGAATTTGTTTATAAATAGAATATATCCATATGTTGCTCAATTGTGTTTATATACAAGATTTATTAGAAGATGTCTAGATGGATGAACATGTGAACTTTTCATTATTCCGAGGACATACTAGAATACAAACACTTCACTTATTACTAAAGTTTGATGTGGTACTCAATCAATGATTTCAAAATTTTCAATTCATTAGATTAAAGCAGAGAAGTACATTTTTTATATGGAGGAGAAGACTTCAAAAGCATGCATCAAATTGAAGAATATCTCAAGAAGATTGTTGATGATGGAGTTTCCATTACTATCTTAACATAAGCAAATCACAACTTTTTTGGAGCCGTCTTGAGAGTTACATATTCTCTAAATTACAAACAAGGGCTGACATTCATGATCCATTAATGCAAGATATCCTCAAGCTCTACACAAGATTTAATAAAGATGGTGGATTTGCAGTCTTAACTAAAGGTTCCCGTGTGGTGATTAATGGCCAAATAGCCATTGTAACCAAGGTTTTAGCTCAATATGAGTTATGGAAGAAGCAAGTGAGCATGAAAGGTTTTCATGGAGCTTTTAAGGAGTACCATGACAAGGTCTATGTTCTTCCACAATGCCATCACTTTTATATACCAAATATGGTTGGCTACATGCCTGAGAATGTGAAATGCCCCATTTGTCCTCGCATGATGAAGAACATTGTCAAGTTTGAATGTTGCCATGGGGCTCATTAGGTAGTACAAGATTTAAACTTTTGTTCCTTTGAGTTGCTAATGTGTAGGGGATGTAATAATCATTCCCAAAGATTTGTGTGCTAAGCTTGTCATTTTTATTTCTCTGGCTTACTTGTTCCATTGTGTTGTAATGAATAATAAGGATGCTCTTTGGTTCTCCAATCTCCTTTTTGAGTTTTTCTCATTGAATCTACTGATATTGTAGATCAAATCGTAGCATTTAACTAAGGTTAGTTAATAATTAAATAGAAAATCCACCTCGAATAAAGGCGTTTGGCTTTGTATATAAAAATTATCTATTTGTATCCCATTAAGCTTTCAATTACCATCAAGTGAGGTCAATTCAAATAATATTAAATTGACCTCTAATAGTTAATGCATGGTATGGGTTGAACTAAGGTAGGAAATGATAAATCTACTTCTTTAAAATGACATATAAGAATATTATGAGCTACATAACTTTACTCAAAGAACCATGTTTACAATAAATAAACATCAGCTTTTTTTAATTTACTTATTCATATTTATTCTACAGAAAGGTATTTTGCTTTTTAAACTATTAGCCAAATTTAATGACATAAACCCATTTAATGAGCTTAGTGGAAAACTGTACATAACCAAGTCTAACTAGGGATGTTTTAGGGAGATTTAACTTAACAAGCTTTGGATAGGGATTGTTCAACCGTTTTCCTACTATCAACCTTACTCAGTTATCTCATGTAAGAAAATTGAACTTAGAAAGATTGTTTTAAGCTCATACGTTTTTTTTTTTTTTTTTTAGCTTCAAATGGTTATAATGGATAAATATAAGATCAAGAACTAATATTAAGGTAGGCTTTCTTCTTTTCATTAAAAGTCATTAAACTTATCTAAGTCTACCCACAAGCTTAAGTGAAAAGTTCTAAACCTATATGAAAAGAAAGGAAGCCTCTTAGCCATTTAATCATCTAAACTGACCTAATTGTTGCCAAAAAATTAAAACTTAGCTATCCATCTTAGGTTGACCTAATGATCGAGATTAGCCTTCAAACTTTATAAATAAGAGACAAACTCTGTCATTTGTGACAAATTTTCACTTTAGAAGGTTTGAAACAAATAATGATGCTCCATTAAAACTCCTTTAAATCTGCTCACTTAAGTCCATTGTTACTCATACATGACTCAGTCTTGGATAGAACCTAAAAATTAACTACACTCCCTAGAGAAAATCGACAAGTGTACTTGGTCATGCTAGCCATTTTATGGTGAGTCAAGCTTGTATTACACAAAGTACTAGAAACTATATATTACAATTTTTCCCCTAAGCTAAGCTATCGAAATTTGATTTAATTAAAAACGGATCTAAGAATCAATTGAACATTTTTAACCAAATGTTCTAGCAACAAAATTGAGGCTCTCGAGTTTAGGAGATGAAAAAATTGAATTTGAAAATCACACTTATTTTTATTTGAATTAAATTGCCTATAATTATATTAAAATTGATTAAATTGGATTTGACTGTACTCACTAGAACTCATCTACCTCATTAAGTAGCAAAATTTAAATTATCAACTAAAATAGTAATTTGCTCACAACAAAATTACTACTCTAGTTAGTACTATAAAGCAAGCATCACCAAGTTGTCTAAATTCATAGTTCTAATCGCTTTGAGTTTATGAGTTTTGTTAAAAACTACATATCTCTATGCTGAATTTCTCCTAAAAACCATGTTAAAGAAACAAATGCTGATGATGAAATAAATCAATTATATTTAAATTGACCAGCTAATTAGGAAATAATTAAGAAGGAATCTTTGATTGACTAATATAGGAAAAACGTGCAACTGATATAGAAGGTTCTATTTTTTCTTCTTTTCTGTTTTTGCCATTGTACAATATAAATCCCTCTCTTGTAAACTTTTCATATATGAAAAAAACCTATAAGAAAATTTCCTTAAGTGCTTTCATGGTATCAAAGCTGTAAAAAACTTGCAAGCCTAGAACAACCCAATCATTCTATTTTACTCAATATCAAAAAAGAACTCATACTCTCAACCCAATCTTTTCGTCAATGCGCCAGTTTGATATCAATTAAACTAGGCTCAAACAATTATCTCACATGGAGATCACAAATAGTTCATTTAACCTATAGCTTAGTATGCTTCATCATTTTGAAAAGGATGGTGAAAAACCTAAGGCGAAACTTGAAAATGGAGAATAAAGCCTAGAATGTACTATATGACTGAAAAATAATGGACTATCATCTCATGGTTACTCGGCACAATGAAAGAAGAAGTGAAACCATCTATCGTAGTAGATGCCACAGCTTATGATATCTAAAGTTCATTAAAAAAGCAGTTATTACTAACCACAATTGAAAAGTTAAGGTCTTGTCAAAAACATGTTGATGATTATTAAAAAGGGATCAAGATCCTTATATGAATATGTAAAAGAATTTAAATCAATATGTGACAATCTTGGAGCAACTGAGAAACCAGTAGTTGATCTTGATAAAGTTTTTCAGATTGCTTGGGGCTTAGGACCAAGATATGAAAATTTCATGTTAGCCATGATAATCAAACCACCTAACCCAACATTTAATAATCAGTTTGTGTTGGCTCTTCAGGGATATAAATTGAACCTTATAACCTAGAAGGGAGAAGAAAAGGCTATTTTGAACATAATCGAGCGTTCCTGAGCCAACATGGAAGACGTAGAAACAATAGAGCAAATCAAGGAGGATCTAACTCAAGCATAGAGGCTTTACTCCAGCTAGATGATACAATAGCAGGGGAAATAATTACATTAAGGAAGAAACTAAAGAGCAGGACATCATGCAAAAAAGATGAAAAACCAATATGTCAAATTTGCGACAAAAGAAACCATGTTGATGTTGATTGCTGTTATAAGTTTGATTACTCCTATCAGTTGGAGGAATTATCAAGCTCTTACTGCTTTAACCATGAATGATAATGATCCTTCTCTTTACATAGACTCGGAGCAACAACACATTTAACCAATGATGTAGGTATGTTATCTAATCCAATACCATAAAGGGAATGATGTTATATGTTGGAAATGGAGATAAACTAGCTATTACTCATGTTGGTGATACAAACATCGGTAATTTGAATTTAAAATATGTTCTTGTTATTCCCAGTTTGAAGTAAGACTTAATTTTAGTAAGCAAAATTACTTTAGATAATTCTTAAACTACTGAATTTACTCCATCTAATTTTTTTATTAAGGATCGAAACAATAAAACAATAGGAAAGGGGCATAAACTGAAACATCTATATGCTTTGGATGATTCAAGTTTTCATGAAGCTTTGTCTACAGTAAGAGGCAAAAACTCATTTTCTTTATGGAATTAGCGCTTTAGACACTACTGTAATAGAAGATGCATAAGTTAATAACTAAAATACTAGTAAAACTTAAGTTTATCCACAACAAGATAGATAACCTCCCAAACATTTACCAAACTATCAGTGCTACTTGACTCAAAATAACTTACTTACAAAACCAAGGAATTATCGTCATGCACTTAAAGACTCTAAATGGTTGGCTATAGTAGAGGAAGAAATCAATGCTCTTCATGCAAACAGAACTTGGACACTAGTTCTAAGACCACCATATACAAATGTAGTGGGATCAAAATCGGCTTTCTAGATAAATATTGAGAAGATGGCTCAATAGATAGACTAAAAGCTTGCCTTGTCGTTATGGGATTTACACAAATTTCTAGCATTGACTTTGAAGAAACATACAGCCTTGTTATTTGCCATACCACAATAAGATTTGTTATTGCTATAGCAACTTCATTGAACTGGTGCATCAAACAACTAATGTCAAGAATGCATTATTGCATGGAAGTTTAAAGAAAACAGTATATATGGAATAGCCTTCTGGCTTTGTTGATGCTCACAAACCTGATCATGTATGTCTTCTTCATAAATCCCTTTATGGCTTAAAACAAGCCCCTCGAGCCCAGTTTGGTCGATTGTATCAGTTTCTTCTTCACCTTGGTTTCTACTATAGCAAAGCAAATTCATCTTTATTTTTTCATCATCAAGGTTCTAGTAAAATACTACTTTTAATCTATGTAGATGATATCTTAGTAACAGGCAACAACATTCATTCATTTCTAAATTGATTAATCAATTGAATTCAAATTTGCAAAGAAAGATCTTAGATTACTTCATTTCTAAGTGTTGAAGTTCAAAATTTCACTAGAGGAATTATTCTATCGCTACATAAGTACATAAAGGATCTTCTCACTCACACATGAATGATTAATTATGCTTCTATAGCTACTCTTATAGTTCTTAAAGATGAGTTTTATGCATACCGATCAATGGCCTCAACAACTGCTGAATTAACTTGGCTCACGTTCTTGTTGCAAGAAATTGGTATTTCTTTATTTCAACCTCCTCAGCAATTCTTTGATAATATTAGTGCTCTCTATATGTATGTTAATCCTTTGTTCCATGCTAGAACAAAGCATATAGAGATTGACTATCATTTTGTTAGAGAAAAAGCAGCAATGGGTCATCTTATCACATGCTTTGTGTCATCCTCTTATCAAATTGCAGATATCTCCACTAAACCACTACTGAAATCACCTTTTCTTTCTTTTAGGAGGAGGGCTGATAAGGAAATAAATACTGATGAAGAAACAAATCTATTAAATTATAAGGATCATTGACTAACTAATCAGGAAATAATCAAGGAGGAATTTTTTACCACTAATATAGGAAAAAAGTGTAGCTGATATAGAATGTTCTATTTTTTCTTCTTTTCTATTTTTGCTTTTGTACAATATAAATACTCCTTCTCTTGCAAACTTTTCACATATAAAAAATACCGATGATAAAATTTCCTCAAGTCCTTTCAAACATAAGTTGTGTTTATTCAGATTATTGAATCTCTCCCGAGTATCTCTAAACTCAGTCTATATAATTGGTATAGACACAATACTAATTAAATAGACAATGAACAATATTAACTAAGTATCCAATCAATCATACTTCAACATCATAACAATTTAAATAATTCAAATCATCAAATCCAGATGACAAATAAAAGGGAATGGGTGAATTGTTTGTAATTAAAGCATTTTTACTTAAAGGATGATTCAACTTAAATTAGTTGTGCACAATTATTAACTAAGTAGAATGAAATATGAAATGTAATGTGAATAAAGCAACAATAAATTAAAGTGCATAAAGTAAATGTGGCTTGAGATTTATAAAGATTCCTCCTTATGACTTAGTCCTCTATTCTAGCTCCATTGTGGGGGATTTGATCATTCACAAAGATCATTCCATTAATCTAATAATCTGATTAAGATAATACAAGCACCATTGCTATCATACTTTATCTCACACCTAGACTAATCATAGAATTGCAAGATACTAAGTGCAATCCTCTCAACCTAACTATCAAAATGAAGTGTAAGGATAGTTTCAAAAGAGATACAATGAGTTGTAAAAAATTTAAGTACAAAGCAAAGTATAAAGTAGTAAGTGCAGATAACTTCCAACAAAGGTTTCAACAATTAAGAGTATGATAGTATTAAACTTAGATGTGACCATAAAGCGTGTCTTTAAATTTGAACTTCAGCTTCCTATATATCCTTCAATGATGTAATGGCTTCATTGAGTAAATTTCTCTAATACAACCATTTTTTTTCCATTGAAGTATATTTAGAACTTGAAGTCTTGACAAAAAATCTTCCTAAAATCTTAGATGTCATTATCTTGAAGAAATTTTAAAATTGATCTTATCCTTGATAATATCTTTTGCTACCTTCAACGTATATAACCCATTAATATTAAGTCTTTTAAAGGAAATTAGTTTTGAATATTCTTAAAACCGTGTGATAAAGCTCCACAAAATGTAGATATTTAATTGTAATCCAAATCCTTATCCATATCTTTAATGATGGTGTTGATCCTCATCCTTAAAATCTCATATGCTCTCTTCTATATTAAACTTGGATATATCTTTAATAAAAAACGCTCAGTAATATTCAAAAAACAAAGTTTTTCTAGAAAGCTTGTCTTAAAAGTTATCAAAGCAAAAGAACCTTAAAATTTATCCCCATGGATTTTTAAGTCATCCTTGAGTGAAATGCACTACCTAAATACATGTAATCAGTGGAGTTGAGTTTTCATCATTAACAAACTTGTCTTTGATATTATGGAAGTTCGTGAAAAAAAAATCTTGCAAAACATTCTTGTCATCTTAAACATTCTGGCAAAGATTCTAATATCTAACACAACTTCTCACAAAGGTTCTAGCATTAAATCTAACAAAGCTTCTTATGTTGCTACACACTTAGTTAAATCTATCAGATAAATTTATTTCTTTTGTTATCATCAAACCAATTGTCTCTCTATTTTTTAGTTTGTGTTATTCACATGTATTAATTACTAGACATCCTAAAATAAAATACTTTAGTAGGCCTAAGATAATTTATATTTTATCCCAAAATTCCAATGAGATGTTTGATGGCTTTGACTTTTGGGTTATACATTATCGCTCAGTTCTTCTAGCAAATTCCAAATTTGATCTTGACCTCGCAACTCTTATCCGTCCGATTTCTTGCTCACACTTTGACTTCAACTGCTTTTATCTCAGCTCATATAGATGTTCCTGCCATCTTCTAGAGTGTGGATTCAGTTGAACCACTTGTTTAACACTCAAATTCGCAACTGTTCTTTGCCACTGTGTTCCGTCAATCATTTAGCTATGATTTTAGGAGTATCAACTGCTTAAATTTCAGGTTGGAGCTAAGTTAGAGCTGCAATTGTCTAGATCAGATTTTGGTTGCTGCAGTGGACTTTTAATCGGTTCACGTCACCAACAACAGCTCGATTCTTGATTTATATTTTGTTACTACAAGAAAACTGGTATTTAGATATAAAAATTTTGCGATGAAAAATAGAAAAAACAAGTTATAATTCTACAAATACGATCAACGAAAATGGTTTTTACAATAAAAAATTATATTTAAAAATAAAATTTTATTACTAAAACCTAGTTTTCTTATAGTATGTTTTTCTCTTATTCTTCTTTTTTAAATCCACAAATGATTTTTTCCCCTAGTAGTAAATATATGATGCGTTTAACCACGTGTCAATGTTGAGATAATGGGGATGTATCATCTTACAATTGGTCTATAATAATAAATTAATAAAAATCATATTATTATTATTAAGTGAATTTCACTTAATCATATCTTATTTGTCTAGCATTTTTATACATTTTGTTTTAGTAAATATACTTCCGTTGAAAACATCAAGTATTCTCTTCAGTAGGAGAATTATTATTCTTTATTAAAAACATCTTTTTTCCAAAAATACCACTAACCATAAAATAAAGTGATTATCATATCATTTCATTCCAGTCTTATTCTATTTCAGTAAACTAAACATATCAATGTAGAAGTATTATGGTTGTCAGTATCCCGCTCTAAATCGCCTAGACAATTCTTTTCAAATGAACAAAAGCAGGTAAATACATACAAAAGCCGAACTTTTCTTGCGATGCGGATTGGGCCAGTAATCTAAATGCTCCTCGCTCCACACCTATGGTTATTATAATTTATTTATACGTTGGTGAAAATTGTTAGTTCTTCTTTTTGGCCAGAAAAAATTGTTAGTTCTCTCACGAACAATTTGTTGTCGCATGATAAAAATTGTTAGAAAGCCAAAGCATCTACAAAACGTATGAAAATATACTAGAGAATAAATATCATTGATTAATACTAATGCAAGAATCTACCTTGAGCTCGATGCTAATGCAAACCTGATTGCACACGAGAAGAAGTTCTCGTACCGGCCATAACATGATATATTTGGTAGGAAAGAGAAAAAGACTAGAGGAGTGACGAGTAACTTCCATGCTAACGAAAAAGGTCCTATTAAACTTGTAGATTATTAAATTTTCTGGCAACGACATCGGCTTTCTAGCATTTTAGTGGCCCCACGAAAATTTAAATCAAGGTAATGTATATCGATTTTGAAATACCATGAAATCATGGACGCACAGTAGACATGTCCAGACGTCAGCTTAGCCTTTTCTTTTATGGACTCTTGGTGCCAGAGAGAAGGTTTATCACTGACATTCCCCAAGTTGAAAGATAACTTGAAATCAACAACTAACTTAACTACTACTAACACAGATTTCATTTAAAAAATTCTCTTTATTCATATCATACAGGAATTTTACACGACATTGTTTCCAATTCTGAGTGTCCCAATCACAACTCACTTTCATCTAGCCAAAACTTAGTGTAACATTCTTATCCTTTACACATCACGATCTTTAAGATAATACAACAATCCCGGAGATAAGCTAAACCTCCTTGAGTGTTGCTTTAAGACCCTGGTCTAGCTTCTATCTCTATATGCTCTCATAGTTTAGGTCCCAGCTTGAAGCTCCAGGCTCCTATAACAATGCTTATAGATACTATTATATTGTGAAAAACTAACTCCATTTCTTTTTCTTTACTTTTTTAATACGTGAACAAAAGAAATGAAAATATTTATCTCCATTTCCATCCTTTCCCATCCTATATTTTCAAAGATATAAAGTATAAATTATAAATTTTTGTATTTTCACTCGTTTCTTTAATTTTCTACTTTTTTCTATTGTCAATTTTTTTTTTTTTATTGGTAACGCTAAACCTAATTGTAATGCCATGAGCACACAAGATGTTTCAGTTTAGCCATATATATCACTTGAGTGATATATGTAAAGCATCCATCAAACTAGATGGGTTACTAATCAAGTTTTAATATGAAAATCGTTATTAATTTTATAAAATTTTTGGCCAAGTACAATATGTTTCCCATAATTCGAGTTACTTCTCAAAACCTTTAAAATTTGACTTGTTCAAATAATAAAATTTAAAATAAACATTTTTTTTTTAATATCAAGCTCACTTGGGCATACCATGGGAGCAATGTTCAACCCAAAATAAAAAGAGTTTGACCAAAAGGCCCAAAACAAGTAAGAAGAGTTATGGATTATCAATTATAGTAATCCAACAAAGTATATATTATTAAATAAAGTTTTTCCAAAATTTCATAATAACATAAAAAAGTAGCATTATCTAATTGATTCTACCCTCTTGGTCATCATCCTAAAATGCAACAAATCATAAGACCACATATAGGTCACCATCAGTACTTGAAATGTTAAAGAATGAGCGGCGAAACCCGATACACTGTAAACAAGTACATGCATGCATATTAAACATACCTATTCTAATGCAACATGCTTAAATTAATTTATTTAATTAAAAAGTCAACAAGCAAATATTTCTTGCATCATATAAACAATAAAAATGCATAGTAGTACTCATGACTTCCGCCAAATAATAAGGGAAGAAAAGAGGTCCCTCTCTTAATCACGCATTAAAGAAGGGAGATTGACAAGCCTTGAGAACTTATCGAAAAAGTATAAGAAAAAAATGGTTTTGTCCAATGCATCTCCTCACATCTAACCATCAATGAACATAGTCTACTGTAATGCTTTATACAAGGTCTCACTTCCCCCTATAACTCATTGCAACTTCATCCCTACTCTATTGACCTTCTGATCTAGTAAATTCCCCTATCAACTACTCACTAAGCCCAACCACACATTTCGTAGGGGCCTAAGTTAATCTATAGCATCCTTCCAAAGTTTTGATTAGGCTTGCAACCTAGTCTGAGGGTGCCTCTTCCTAGAGCAAGTGGCCAAATAGCAACCATCAATCATTTAAGTCAAGTTAAAGTTTTTGTCTTGTTATTAATCTATCCTAGCAAGCAACACACATTTATTGCGTACAATGATTCACCTTTTCTTCTTGCCACACTTAATGAATTTCAATTGTCCATGGTTTAAATGCTTGTGTTAGCTATGTTGAAATAAATTAATCATATTACTTATTCATTTTCATTCCTTGCACTACAAGGATTAAGGTCCATGTGGCTATGGATCCTAATTGAAGACACAACTCATTTGGGTAGATTAAATATGATTATAGATAATTATCATTGTCTGGGTTGCTATACCATTCATTTCTAGTGACAAGTTTTCTAATTTAATTATTTAGGTTTGAATTGGTAAGAGATTTAGTTACTCCAACTTGTAAATGATCTTATTTAGGGATAAAAACTCTTACTCAACTAAGAGCTAGTTACTTAAGATCATTATGTGGATATTAGGACTTTAAGTCCTAGATTTATTTTATCATCTTCCATTATTTCTATGCATTTGTTTGTTTTATTTAGCTAAAATTACCATATTAACCAAGAATGTCCATAACATGGTTATTGTAAAGATTTCTCACTATATCCCTTCCCAAAATCTTACATGCTTCCCTTGACAATTAATCTCTTTATTATTAGTCATTAAGAGGATAAAATAGGTAAGTTGAACCTAAGTTTATATGGAAGCTTGAATATGAAATTTTTAAATTTATTCAATGTTTCATAAATCACACATCTCTACAACATATCTTAAGTCATTAGTCTTAGAGTTGTATTTCAATTGTTCCTAAAACAATTTTACCAAAAAAAAAAAGTATTAATTTCCCATTCCATATAAATTAAAACAGCCCGAATACAAATTACCATATTTCAAGCTTCTCAGTTTGTCCGAAAAGTCATTTATAGCCTAAAATTGATGTTCCTTTCATTTTATTCTTAAAAGGCTATTTTCCCTCAATACTTTACATTATTATTTACCATTCCTAACTTCATTTTAGGCCTTAAGATACTCCAATTGAATTAGGTTTTTCCATCAATATTTCTAATTCTACACTATTTGACAGTTTATTTCATCTGCACGGACCCATTCATCAACATCATCTCCTATCATCTTGTAACTTTATAATTTATCATCTAAACATCAAATTTATCATATTTAACCAAAATTTCAGATTTGAAAGTTCCATCTCTCCCCCCAAATGCTAAACACACTATAGACATAAATATACGTATCCAACAAATTTCCATCATTGTTTAATTTCTAACCTCTAATTATCATTACAATTCACATAACCCTCATAATTCCTTCAATAATTTGCACATGTAAATAATTTGTTAATGATTCCATTAATTATTTAAAAAATTTCTAGCAAACCATATTAATTTACCAAGTCATTTACACCAATCTCATTAGTCATTATCTTCATAATATGCAAATTGTAACATAAAATTATCATCTCACCAGTTGTCTCATTATCAAACAATTTGTCATCATACCATCATCACTTATCATACAACTAACCATCTAACTCCCAATTCCATCATATTATAATTCAATATTAGATAATCAGATTCCCTCATACAACAACTCACAAGCAATTTAGTATCCAATCTCACTATTTTGATAATTACTCATTATGCTCCATATTTCTATATAATAGGTGATGTACTTAAAAAATTTCTCCTTCTAATGAATTATGGTCAAATCATTAATTTCTTTTTATTATGGTTCAAAATAGCCCATAATCCAACTTTTCGATCAAAGCTCCCCAAATCACTAGTTAAGCCATTGTAGCATAAAATTAACAATTTCTCCATTCTTTACACAATTAGCTATTTTTCTCTAACTTATGACATTATAATCTACCAACACCATCTTTATTTCGATCCATAAACGATCCCATTCAAATCAGGTTTTTTGCATAATTTCATTTCATCGATTTGACATAATTTGTCATTTAACACCATCTCCACAAGTCCTATCTTTCATGAGTCATTACTATTAATTAATTACTTTACAATTCATTGCTTAATTGTCAAATGTCTCATCATTTATCAATTATTTTCAGATTTTAGACATTCCTTCCTTCCTTTCTTCCTTCATTCATTACATACCATAATAACATGCACATATATAATATAGGATTCATCCATTTTCAACTCGTATAACCAACCAAACCAACAATAGAATTTATCCCACATTCATATTTCCTTCAATAACTCATACATGAAACTAATTAATCACTAATTTCATCAACAAATAATAAATTTCTAGTAGCTCAAAAATCAAATTTTAAAGTTCTACTCTCCACTTATACAACCAACAACCATACTCATTTCAAATTTCAACTCTATTAGCTAGTTTTGGAGCTTGCCTTATTTTGTCTTGTACCTTCACTAATTGTTCCTATAAGAACCCTAAATGAACACTTTCAAAATCATCCAAAACCTAAAATTTAGTTACTTCAAAGATACACCTAAGTACCACAGTCAATTTTCGCACTTAAATGCTCATAAAACTCCAAAAAACACCCTACCTTAAACTACCACCTAAGAACAATATACTCACTAAGAGAGCTTATTAAGTGCTAAAATGAGCTAAAACACAAGTTTAATACATTTTTTTCACCTTAGTTTTGAGTATTACAAAATTTGCCACTCTTATACTTTTTGGATGTTCATGTCTTCTTCATTCTCTTAAGAAAAAGAAGGACAAAAACTAGTTCTTACCTAATGTTACATCATACTACTTAATTATAGACCAAAAGTACTTAAAAGATGGATTTTTGAGGTATTTTACCTTATATGGGGTCTTAGGGAGATTTTAATAAAGAAGAAATGAAGGAAATGGGAAGATAAGAGGGAGAAAATGAATGGTGGGGGCAGCCATAATAATTTTCAAAGATGGAGAGGCCATATTTAGCCAATTTAGTTTCAAAGTTCTACCAAATTAATGAAATTGCAAAGTAGACACGGAATATTTTCCAATGACGCAAAACTTGTGAATTAATTTAGGGTTTTACTAGGTTAAATGGGCTCATGAAAATTGGGAAAAACCATTTTGTCTCCTAAATTATCAAGATTTGATACAAATTTGTATTTTTTAGTAAATTGAAGGATATAGGAAGCTTCCAATTGATACTTTAGATACAAATATCAAGTTAAATTATAATATAATCCTCAAAATTGGCAAATTACCAAATTTCATGATATAGTTCAAGAACTCTAGATTCATGATTGACAAAATTGACGCGTTCTATGGCTAAAATTGTAACGCTAATAGTATAAACTCAACTCAGGAGGTTTTGGCTGTCGATTTTATTATTAATTTCCAAATTCGTGTTCTCAATTAAAAGTTAGGGTTCGTGTTCTAATCTTTGATTCCTTGTCTTCCAGGAAAAATTGATCTAATCCAACGTGATACAAATCTTCATGGTATCAAGAACTTCCAATTAATAGCTCGAATGAAGCTCGAGGATGCTGGAATCGGCCTTGTCATGAAGCCGTTGCGGTTGCTGCCGACTGCCCTCTCGAAAGCGCGCGTTCTGCCGCTCCTTGTCGCAAGCTACCTCCATCGGATTGTTCGCTCTCCCTCAGTCCCTCCGTCCGACGCCCGCCCACCGGTCGCACCACCCCCGATCGGCTGAAACCCAACCACCACACCTAACACGACCTGTCGTTGCAGATTGGAGCTCCACCGACGTCCCTGTTCCTTCTTGCGTGCAGCTAAGTAGTTCTTTCTCCTTTATTTATTATTTAATGTAAATAAAATTATGTATGTGTAGTGAGTTGTTTGTCTTGAAAAAAAAATGTATAATTAATGTATATAGTAATTAGCTTTTTCTTTAATAAAATTTTGGATTTGTTTTGCTTATGAAATTCCCTTAAAATTTTGATTTGTATTATACGAATATTCTTTATCATAATACATGATTTTGTGAAATTTGTGATTTTATTCATCATGATATATATATATATCTATATGAAATTTTGATTTCATGATGCACATAACATATACATATATTGTTATGTTGCTCTAAATAGATTTGATATAAAACTATTGAATGAAAAAAAAAAAAAAAAGATATATTATGTATGATGATTTCAATTTGATTTGTGATATTCCATAATACAATCCTTGTAAATATTTAGTCCATCATAATATACATATTGATAGGTTATTAATATAAATTTTCACCATGATACTTTGTTCATGTAAATTCAATTTTTACCATGACATGTTCTTTTGTTGCCTTGTTAATATAAATTCTTTGATGCGTTAATACAAACAAGCTTAATTGAAAACCTTGATATAAAATTTTGATTTGACTAGGATTTGTAGTTGATTATTATTTGATTTAATCCTTGCATATACATAGTTTGAGATCTAGTTACTTAGCCATGTTAGTTGCTATCTCTTATGTAATTCAATCTTCTTTATGACATATGAATTTAGTTTATAGGTCAAAATTCAAACTTAACATAGATTTATTAAGATAGAAATAAAATTATGGATATGGAGGTAATCAATATTGGATAGATACCAGAGTTATTAAAAACAAATCGAGTTTTAATTCGATCATAATTTGATAGAAGCCACAAATTATTATATTATCGTGATTGTTAAAAGAATATGAGATCCATCAACATGTTTACCATAATCTGTAACAAATATTGATAAGAACACAAAAACGGATAAGTGAACACCAAAATTCACTCAATACTGTAATGTTAACTCAATTGGACTTACTCTTTAACAGAAATCTAGTTATTTATTCGCTCTTATGAAATCCTTGTTATGACTTAATATGAAATTTGTAACTGACTAAATAACTTAAACTACAGTCGATTCCTAAAATAACTTAAAATGCAAACAATAGTGTAACAATGAAATATGAAAATAATTCATAGCCATATGATTTGGTGAAATGCCATATGGTTTTGTCATTGGTGCTAGTTGCCTCTCAATAGTTCACCCATCTACCCATTTAAGGAGTGCTCTCCACTAATAACGATTAACTTTAGAGTTCTAATGAATTCTAATCCATTACACCAAAAAGACACCCGATGATTGGAGTTTTGTAATCTTATATTTAAGAGATATCACATTTTCAGCCATAGCTTTCCTAATCTAAGCCTTCACATATGTCTCTCCTACAACCCCATTCATGGATCTCAGTTTTTGCCTTCTTCTCATTCATTTCTTCAATTACCTATTCATCTGATCTTAGCTAATTTTCATTTGCAGTCATCCTCTTTTAGGTTACCGATTATTGCCTTTTGCTACACAAAATTGTTCTTTCCTTCTTTAGCAACAACGTTCAATTCCTCTAGTATGGTCACTTTTTCAGTCTTCTCAATGTTTTCACTAACAAGTTTCTTCTTAGTATAAACTGATACAAGTTCATCTAGCTCTAATGCCAAACTGTTGCATGCTCAAAGGGCTTACCAATTTAAGGAGGAAATTGATTTTTTTTCTTTGTTTTAGGTTTATTAAGATAAATATAAAACTAGACGTATGAATGTAATTAAATATTCAATAGATGCCATAAATATAAAAGGAATCTAGGATTTGAAACTCGTTCACTCTATCTAACTTAATTACTATCATGACATATTCAACATACATAAACAACATTCAATTTGAAATCAAAATGACTGTTGTTGTAGCTTGTTGATGGTCATTTATGGAACATGAATTTCCCACAGCAATTCAAGACTCCTTTAGCATATGGACTGACCCCTCAACCCGATTGCGACCTTGATTCATCTTAAAATTCACTATAGCATAAGCCTCCTACTCGTATCAGCCTGTAGACCCTTAAGCAGAACGCTTGGTAACGCCGAGTACCATCCCATAATTGCCATAAGTCCTATTTGGAGAAGCAATTAAACGTGGGATAGGTGTGATACGCCAGAGGTTGTTTTTACTACAATTTTCCTAGTAATCGCTCTTAACTACCCACTAATCCACATTTCTCACTACGTTGATAATTTTCAATCATCCTTTGACTATTGGAGATGTAATTTGACTTGAGCATTGGAATGACACGCTAGAGGGTGTTTTGCAGGCCTAATGTGCAAGTTCTTGAGTCTAGCTTCAGTACTCAGTTCACTATCTACCGATGATGCCTTGCATGAGAGAGGTGAAAATTACAAGAGGCAACAAAAGTGAATTGGTTGTATGTTATGTGCTATTATATTAAAACAAGTGGCAACCAATGGTTGTTGAAATTGATACGTATTCCCTAATTAATATTAATAAATGATTATAGAGTATGTGTTATGTGTTTGCTAGGGAAAAAAAAAACTCTAATACTGAATTTGCAAAAATTCTAAAATGTAGGTTATATTTTTGTTATCCTTCTGTCAATATGATAAGTACATTGTTGGATGCAAAAATATAAAATAGATTTTGAAGCAATATAATCAAAACATCATAAGATCATTGCATTTCATTGATACATATATATGTATGGGAGGTTACAAAATGAAGGACTAGTAGGTCCTTTTATAATACATGCAGGCAGCAAGGAAATTGTAGATGGTTGAAAAGTCAAAATATCCAACAATTGATAGCTAATGTTCTTAGTTGTTCTGACATGGTCTAGAAAGAACTTCATCACCGCCATATTTTTTTTGCCGCCATTTATGCTTCAATTCAAAGCAATTTTTCACTGCCATCATATTTCTAGAAATTGCAAATTATTATTTTTTTAACATCCCCTCTTAATTTGCAATTTTAAAATTTCTTCTAAATTGCTCGAACTTTTCTGCTGGTACAGCTTTTGTAAATATATCTCCAGGTTGCTCCTTTGTATTGATAAATTCAAGCTGAATTTCTCCATTTTGTACCAAATTCCTTATATAATGATGTCTCAACTCGATATGTTTTGTCCTTCCATGAAATATTGGATTCTTCGTCATGGCAATAGTTGACATATTATCACAATAGATAATTGTGGGGGCTTCCTGGCATTGATTTAAATCTACCAAAATTCTTCTTAGCCATACCGCTTCACATGTTGCATCCGTGGCTGCTATATATTTTGCTTCTGATGATGATAATGATACTGTTTTTTGCTTCTTTGAAGACCAAGATATAATATTTGATCTCAAAGAAAATACATATCCTGATGTACTTTTTCGATCATCAATTGATCCAGCCCAGTCACTATCTGTATATCCAACAAGCTTGAATTCTTTTTCTTTCACATAATAATACCATAATTTTTTGTACCTTGCAAATATCACAATATCTCTTGGCTGCTGCATAATGTAGCTTGCTTGGATTTTGCATAAATCTGGAAATCAAGCTAACTGGGTAAACAATATCTGGCCTTGTGTTTGTCAGTAAATCAATGACCCAACTAAACTTCTATACATCTTCCATCAACTTTTGGTGCTCCATCTTCCATCTGCAATTTCTCATTTGTTGCAAGCGAGTAGTAATCGGCTTGCAATTGTTCATTTGATATCTTTTCAAAAATCATCCAAATATTTTTCTTGAGAAATAAATATTTCTCCTTTGGATTGATGAACTTGAATGCCAAGAAAATATTTCATAAGACCCAAATCAGTCATCTCATATTCTTTCATCATTGTCCTTTTAAATCCATTTAACATGGATTGACTTGTACCTATATAGATCAAGTCATCTACATATAAACATACAATAAGGAAATCATGTGTACCTTCCTTTTTGATGTAAAGTGAAGGTTCACTTTGACTCCTTTGAAAACATTTTTCTGGAAATAGCTATCAATTTTGCTATTCCATGCTCGTGGTGCTTGTTTCAATCCATATAACGCCTTGTGTAGGAGATACACCTTATCTTCTTTGCCTTTGATAATATATCCTTCAGGTTGTTCTACATATACCTCCTCTTGCAATTCTCCATTTAAAAATGCTGATTTGACATCCAGCTGATATATTGGTAATTCTAATTGAGCTGCTAATGCAAGACAATTCTGATTGTTTCCATACGAGCAACTAGTGCAAAAGTTTCATTGAAATCAATACCTGGTTGCTGTGAATATCCTTTTGCAACAAGACGAGCTTTGCTTTTGATTGAACCATCTTCTCTATATTTGGTCTTGTAAACCCATTTTAATCCAATAACTTCCTTATCTTTTGGAAGATCAACAAGCTCCCAAGTATGATTCTTTTCAATAGTTGCAATCTCATCATCCATGGCCTTTCTCCAAATTTCCTCTTTTGCAGCTTCTTCATATTTTTGTGGTCACAAGTGAAAAATGCAAATTCACAAGATTCATAAATATCACGCAAAGAACGTACCTTTTATTGGACTTTCTGATTCTGGATAAAATTCTTGCGAACCTTGTGGTGTTGATGTGCTTGGAATATCAGGAGTGCTTGGTTCTAAACTTAATTGTGATCTGGTTGTATAGCATTAGATCCTAGAGGCATAATTCTTTCCATAATTGGAGATTTCTCTTTCCAATCCCATGCACCACCTTCATTAAATATAACATCTCTTGAAATAACCAACTCATTTTTCTCTGGATTGAAAAGGCATATCCTTTAGATTCATCACTATAACCATGAAAATATACTTTTCTCCTTTCTCATCAAATTTTCTCTCTTTTGTGATGGAATGAGAGAATAGCCAGACATCCAAAAATCTTCATATGATTAACTTGTGGTTTCCTTTTATGCCAAGCCTGATAGGGAGTCTTATTCAACACTGCTTTTGTTGGTGATCTGTTTAATATATAGCAGCAATATTGACTGCTTCAGCCCAATAACTATTTGGTAGACCTTTTGAGTTAGCATGCTTCTAGCCATCTCCACAATCGTGTGATTCTTTCTGCAACGCCATTTTGTTGAGGAGTATGTCGTACAGTCAGCTGCCTTTTAATTCCAACATCTTTGCAATAATTTTGGAATTCATGTATGTATATTCACCTCCACGATCAGTTCTCAAAATTTCAACTTGTATCCACTTTGCCTTTCTACCATAGCTTTAAATTTAAGGAAAGTGGAAAATGCTTCTGACTTTTGTTTTAGGAAATATATCCACATCATTCTTGTATAATCATCAACAAATAAAATAAAATACCTATTACCATTCAAGGATGGTGTTCTTGTTGGTCCAAATATATCAGAATGAACCAACTCCAATGGAGCTTTAGCTCTATAAGATTGCTTTGGAAATGGCAATCGATGCATTTTGCCATAGACGCATCCTTCACATACTTTCTCAAGATGAAATATTTGGCAAGCCAATCACCATATTTTTTTTCTTCAACAAATGAAGTCCCTTAAAATTCAAATGTCCATATCTCAAATGCCAATAAGTGTGATTCATCATTTTTCACACTTTAAAGGCATATTCTTCATTAAGAGGAATAGACAAAGGAAAAACTTTATTCATGCTCATCCTTACTTTTGCAACAATACAATTCTTCTTCTTATCAGTATAATGCACTCATCATTATCAAAATTTACCATATAACCTCTTTGCAATAATTGACCAACACTCAATAAATTTTGAGTCAACTTAGGGACATAATGAACATCATAAATCAATTTGGAGTTACCTTGCTTTGCTTTATATTGACAGCAATAGCTCCTTTTCCCATAATTTCATGACCTTGCCATCTCCAAGCTTTACTTCATATTGAATTTATCATCAAACTCAACAAACAGCTTCTTATTCCCAGTCATATGATTGCTACATCCACTATCAACATACCAAATATTCTCAAATGATTGTTCAACATTCATGCAAGAATAAAATACCTGTTTATCTTGATTTTCCTCAGAAAAGTTTGCATTTTTGTCATCTTCTCGATCTTTGTAATAACAATCCCTTTCAGAATGATTAGGATTTCTACATCTTTTGCATTTGAACCGACAATCCTTGGATTCATGCCAAATTTTTTGCATATTCGGCATTGAGATGTATTGCTTCTCATGTTGAATTCTCTTCCTCTACCACGACCTCGGGAATTCTGGTATCTACCATGTCCATGTATAGAGTTCGATGAACTTCCATAATTACTTTCATATCTATCTTGCCAACTCTTTTGTTGCCTATTGATATTAACCTTCGAATGGAAGGCATGCTCGAGATTTTGAGTAGAAAATCTACTAAACTCTTTTCATGGGCTTCTAATGATCCCATAAGTTCATCCAAAGATAATTTTGATAAATCTTTGGATTCTTCAATAACAGCAACAATATGCTCAAATTTTGCTGGCAAACTTCTCAAGACTTTTTCAACAATTCTCTTATTTGGAATTGTATCTCCATAGCCTCTAATTTGATTAATGATAACTGTAACTCTCGAGAAGAATTCTTGCACCTCTTCATTATCTTTCATGAATAAATTATCAAACTCTCTTCATAGATTCTGGAGTTTGATTGATATAAATTTATCATGACCTCCATATTGCTTCCTTAAAATCTCCCAGGCATCATGTGATGTGGTTGCACCCATAATTCGTGGTAATATTGATTGACTAACCCCTTGTTGTATGAAAGACAATGCTTTGGCATCTTTCATAGCATTTTCTTTATGCTCTTTTCGTTGAGGTACTGTCCAGGTTGCTTTCACCTCTGGACTAGCAATAGTGGTTTCATAACCTTCCTCAACAATTTCCCACAAATCTTGTGAGATAAATAATGTCTTCATTATCGTGCTCCATATATCATATTTTTCTCCAACAAACATAGGAATACCTTGTTGGGAAAAATTAAATGTGGTATTACTACTTGTTGATGCCATTGCATAGGTTTGTGTGTATGGGTTTAAATGTTTGGGTATATGTATGAAAAAGGGGTCTGGCTCTGATACCAAAAATATGTTGGATGCGAAAATATAAAATAGATTTTGAAGCAATATAATCAAAACATCATAAGATCATTGCATTTCATTGATACATATATATGTATGGGAGGTTACAAAATGAAGGACTAGTAGGTCCTTTTATAATACATGCAGGAGGCAAGAAAATTGTAGATGGTTGAAAAGTCAAAATATCCAACAATTGATAGCTAATGTTCTTAGTTGTTCTAACATGGTCTAGAAAGAACTTCATCACTGCCATAATTTTTTTGTCGCCATTTATGCTTCAAATCAAAGCAAATTTTCACCACCATCATATTTCTAGAAATTGCAAATTATTTTTTTTTAACATACATATGGGTAGGTAACCATGAGGGTACATTCTTGGAAGGAGCTTATTATATTTATTACACAAAACAAATAGTTTAGTGAAAGGTGCTTTTCACCCATCACATAAATAATTTATTCTGCGGGCGTTTGTCAACTTCAACCTTTTAGGATGTTCCAATTTTCTAAAGGGGGTTAAGGTTTGGGGGTTGTTGTTTGGGGAAGTTGATCCAATAAACCTTGACAAGCTGGTGATATAAATTCTAGTATCCTAATGTAATGGGCCGCTAATGATTCCCCTCCCCTACAATTAACCGTACAAACAAAGTTCCGGAAAATGGCTGGGAAATTGTAAAGATTACGGAAATAACCACTTGAGTTGTATGAATGTTGAGAATGCCTAGAAGTTCTTGGTTTTAGAGCACTCCTGTGGCATTACCAAGGCCTCAGTTCTCCGCTTTGGTGTCTAGTCAACTGACAACAACTTGTTCCCGAGAGAACTAACCAACATTGTTTCCAGGCTCCTAGCCTAAGTCACATCTCCAAGCTCCTAGCTTTTTCGGTTTTGGATAATGAGGTTAGATAAACTAGTTCCAACTTAGTTTTTGGGCTGAATGAGTGTAATCAAAACTACTACAGATCTTAGCATAACAATAGATATTCTGTTTTTACTTTTTGGAGGATTATAACATCGATTAGATTGATGTTTTGGAACAGCAACCAAGAAAATACTTGAGGAATTGTGGAAAATTCAAGTTTGTTTTTTTTGTTGTATGATCGAAGATATGGATATTAAACAAATGTTTTCAAAAGCTTATAGCCAAGATTGTATTTATAAATGTGTTAGTATGAAGATTGATGGTGTGTTGATCATCAAGTGAACTACAGTGTAAATCCAAATATAAGTGGTACTTGTTTACTACTTATATATATATATATATATATATATATCAAATGATTTTTTCCCATTGATAAGAAGCATATTTCCATAATATTAGAGGTAAAAGACTTGGAATTTGGTTTGTAATTGCAAAAAAAAAAAAAAAAAAAAGCAGCCCTTTTTCTTCTTAACTGCTTAGCAATGTCGAATACTAGTGATTTGATTTGCAATAGTAGAAAGCAAAATTAAACAAATTTTAGAATCATAACTAACAAACTACATAAGTACTATGTTTGATAAAAGTTAACAATGGAAATAAGTTAATGAAAGGAAATGAACATTTCATTTTGACATCCATTTTCTTTTTATCTTTAAACTTTTGAAAGAAATTGGAGGGAACAGATGAGCTGAAGATGAAAAATATAAAATTATTCTCATAACAATGTTTAGCAAAAATGTTATATTGTACAACAACTTTATATCTTTTCGTTTCTTTTTATGTAATATCAACCAAATAAAGTACATAACAAAAAGGAAATAACAACATTTATCCCCACTTCTAGCATTTCCCTCCCTATGTTTATAGACTTGCAAAGTGGAAATTACAACTATTTGCATTTCTAATCATTTCTCCTCATCTCTACTTCCCCTTGTTTTCACGAATTTCCTTTATATAAAATCTCACCAAAGGTAATGAAAATTATTGCTGTATCACTTGGTATAATTGGAGTAATCCTTGTAAGTCTAAAGTAAACAAGTTGAAATAAATAGACCGAATTTGGGTAATGGGTAATCGAAGGTGAATTGGTTGTTGAAGTTGATATGTGTTTCTTGAGTAACATTGATTGATGGTCTATTTGTTTCATCATATTCTAGTCATTTTAAAATCATATTTTTTACTATTTTCAAATACATAGTTATCAAGGAATAGATACCGATGAAAAAAACTAATAGTTTTATATTAAGAGAAAGTCTAACCCTAATCACGATAATAACAAAACCAATTAATCAAACAATTAATCAACCTATGATTAAAGACTAGATCTCCTCTTGCTAAAGTGATAAATAATAAAACAATGCAGAATTATAAAATAGATAACACCAGGATATAACGTAGAAAACCCAACGTGAGGAAAACCGCGAGATCAACAATGCTCAAGTCTTCCACTATAAACAATATAATGGGATTATAATAGAGTTTTTCCCACTAGATCTCATTAGTGGATCTCACAATTCTTCACCACAAATTGTTGAATTACAATAGGAACAAGATTTTTTTCTTCTAGAGTTTCTCACTCTAGGATTTTCCTCACTTTTCTCTCTTTCTCTCTCTAGATCTCTCTATCTAGGCTTGAGAAGAGGCACATCACTTGTTCCTTACAAACCCTAGGACAAAAAGAAGAATATATGTGTAAACAACACAAGGAAAACTAACAAACACTCAAGGCTGACTCGTGTATTTAATGTAGGCCGGTGGCCTTTAACTCTAAATGTAGGTGTACAACAATTTCATCTCCTTTGTTTTAGAAAAATCTCCTTATCTTCATGTCTTCTTCCAAGTATATGTCCTATACTTAGGATACCCTTTATTTGAATGTATTCTAAATATATATAACCATATATTTAGGATCCTTTGTCAAAGTGTGTGGTCCATTCTTATTTTGAGTCCAAAGTCTTCTAAATATATATCCAACATATATTTAGGCTCCATTTGGTTATAGACCCATATGAGTTGGATCTATAACCCAACAATACTAATTGTTAGAATCTAGAGTATGCTTTCAATTGGGAGAAATCCAATGGGATTTGTGAAAGATTATACAAATGAGCTTTTGACACCACCTATGACCTAAAACTTTAAGGTAATGGGTTAATGGGTTTTTCTTCTTATAAACTCTTCACATAAGACCCGTATTTCTCATGTGGGATTCTTACACTTGCACCTCAATAATCTCTTCCTCAAGTGTGAGTCTCCACAATGAGACAGGTCATACTCTTCCTCAAGAGCTTATTAAATTGACTCCATTAAACCCACTTTGTGGGTGGCCTACTCACCATGGGTTTCACAAATGAGTCACATCACAAAGTTTTTCTTTCCACATAGTAGGCTAACCATGGGATTTTTCCAGCCAAACCAGACTCTAATACCAATTGTTAAGATCTAGAGTATGCCTTCAATGGGAAGAAATCCAATGGACTTTGTAAATGATTACACAAATAGGCTTCCGACACTATCTATAACAAAAAATCTTAAGACAATGGGTATTTTCTTCTTATAAACTCTTCACATAAGATTCATATTTCTCATGTGAGATTCTCACACTTGCACCATAACATTTCACTCGTAATCTAACTAATTAGATACAATATAAATATGATACTTATAAGTTAGAGATGCAGATAAAACACATATATAATATGAATATGATATAAATAAGTTATAGATGCATATTAGATACAAATGTAATATAAATATGATAAAAATAAGTTATAGATACTAGTTAGATATAGATAAAAATTAAATAGTCCAAACAGATCGTAAATAGTTATTAAGTGCGGATTATGTGTTCCTTAAAAATAAAAACCGATTATGAATTTACGAAAATTGTAAAGTATGGGCAATATTTTTATAATTTTTCTTTTAATAGAATAGATAGATATAGGTCGGTGAGCATGAGGATACATTCTTGGAATGAGCTTATTATTTATCACACTAAGCAATATTTTCCTCTTTTTTTTTTTTTTTTTAATAGAACTAAAGAACTTCCCATCCATCATAGAAATAATACTTTAGGATTCATATGACTACTATATAGTAAATACAGTTACAATATAAAAGTCTCTTAATTGTACGATTGTGCTATTATCATAACAGCAGAGGGTTGAAAATCTTAAAAAAAAATTGACAGAAAATTACATTACACAAAAAAGGATGATCTTTCGGATTAAGGCAAAGGGAAAACATAGAAGAAAACTACTAATATATACACTATAGCCAAATTTTTAGAGTCCATGCAAAGTGCAAAACTGCAAACCAATACAAAATATAAAATGCTGATAATAAATTTTCACAGGACCACACTTACAATTAGGCCCATTATTACTTGGCCCGCCGTATTTTGCTCTGGCCTGGTCCAATTCCACTCCCTTAGCAGCTTCGCCCACCAGCAGCGTACTCCAATTTCTTCTTCTTCTTCTTCTTTTTTTAAAGTATTTTTTCTCTCTCTTCACTCGTCAGTCTCCACTTAATACACAACAGGTGTCCAAGCCAAAACGATGATAAAATCCTTTTCTTTTTCTTTTTCTTCTTTTGTAAGACCTTCCTTTCTTGCTTCAATATGAAATCCCTAGTGCAAAATTTTTTTCAACAGTGAAGGCTTTCCTTCTAAGCGAAAAGCAAACAAGAATGATGGCAGATGAGACAGGAACTTCGAGTGCATCCGGAGCAACAACTAGTAGAAGAAGAAGAAGAAGAAGGTCTTCAAGGAAGGAGTACGAGGTGTTCCTCAACTTCCGAGGACCGGACAGTCGTTATACAGTGGCTAATGTCATCTACGATGCGTTGGTTCGTGCTGGAGTCCGGGTGTTTTATGATGATGAAAGCATCAGGCCAGGGAAAGTCATTGCAGAGATCTGAGGGAAGCCATCTACAAATCCAAGATTTACATCCCCATTTTCTCCAAGGACTATGCATCCAGCAGGTGGTGCCTCCGCGAACTAGCATTAATGGTGGATTGCTGGGAGAATAAGCAATGGATATATAAGGGTGACAAAACGATTTTACCCGTGTTTTATGATGTGGATGTAAGTACAGATCTCAAGCTTAAATCGGTATTATACACTACTGCCCTGCAAAAACACAAGGACGAGCTCGGTGAAGGTGAGGTAAAGCTTTGGAAGTCTGCACTTCAGACGGCTGCCAGAATCAAGGGATGGGACATTCGTAATCACGGGTAAGGTTATAGTTTGTTTTCACCAAGTAATTGATAATTGCCCTACGAGGTTTTTTTTTTTTTTTTAAATAATAATAATTAATTTAGTACATATTTACAAATTTTTCACTTAAGATCTTAACATTTTTTTTCCCTATATCCGTTTTCTTTTTAAAACATCAGGGGAAAAAAGCATGTTCTTTTTTTTTTATTCGACCTAATTATATATATTTTATAATGTTATTTTATCCAATCAGTTATTGTTCAACAGTCTTTTTTATTTTTTTTTAACTTGGGAAATGTTAAACAGTCAAATTTAGGGGGAAAAAAAGAAGTAAACACCTATATACTCAAAATAGCCTACCTTATTTTTCTTTCATTTTTTTTTTTTGTTTGGTTTTCTTAAAAAAAAAATGGAAAAACTTAAAATAGAAACTGATGGATATGAATGGCAAAGGTGCATCCTTTTTTCTGAATTTCTACACTAAAAAACTTAAAAGTAAATGATTTGATTTGATTGTATATAATTAAAAGGAATGGCAAGGGATTTGAGTTAGGAGAAAAGATTCATCATGCTTTACTGGACGCGTGTTGGAGTAAGTAGCGGCAAATACCAATTATTATTATTTTTTTTTCATGAATAATAACAGTAATGCTTAATTTCATAAAACTATCCTTATATAAAAAATTTACCTTTCTTTTAACTGATACGCCTTTCTCTAATACTAATACTGACCGCCAAGTGTCATATTGCCTCAAAATCAGCTACCCCAAAAGTTCTATCTAAATAGATGATGCTTATACTTTGTATTTGATATTATTTAACGTTGCACCTCACTTGGTGACTAAATGCTTATCAAATAGGCTATTTAATTCAATGGGTTGAAAATTTATAAGAATGAAGATTATAATAAAATATTTAATTCAATGGGTTTAAAAATTTTAATTAAATTTCTCCACAAGTGCTATACCAAAAAAGTGACAAAATTTTATCTTATGGATTGCCAAAGTCATAACCAATATTGTATTGCTCGTATTTATGACCTTAATTTTTATTTTTATAGTAAATTGTGCCAACACAATGATAGTAACATTTTGAACTTTTGGAGGTTCGTGAGTCGCAGGTTCCTTATATACGCAAAATTTTTCTTGGAGCTCTAAACTAAATAATATATTCATAATTCAAAAGGAAAGAAGTGATCAAGGAGTGCCCATACTAAATAAACTAATCAATTTCTCCTAATAATCAATCCCATGAGTTAGGTAGCTGGCCGGTCCATGCAACACATAATTTTTTATTGATTAGATCCATCAAGCAAATAGGTGCAGCATGTCGTGTTTTCATTTTCTAAAGTTTGTTTATTTCTTTATTAGTGACTTGTGACATCAAACTACAACAACATAATTAAAATAATATGATTGAGTCACATATACTGTTAAGATGTGATAATCATAAGTGTTCAATCATATTTTGTTACTTAATAGTTTTAAAAGAGAGAAAAGAAAACCATTTACTTTCTTAAACCTATTAAAAGATGTGTACACCAAAATGCTCCGTCAAAAAAAATAGAGAGGATTTTGTTTTTCCTTTGTTTTTTCTTTTTTTTTTTATTCCAATCTTTTTCTTTATGCTAATAATGAAATGATTTGAGGATATATGCATTAATTAAACAACACTCTGAGACAATTAAAAAATAATCCGAACATACCGTATCCTGAAGCATAGTTTCTTGCAAAATAAAGGACATGGCAAAACATGTCGTCAATAACAAGTCCTTACGCTAAAGATAAGTACGACTTGTGAGGAAATGCCAATCACACCCCAACACTGTTCAATTTGTGAATCCTAATCCTTCCTTAATTTTTTTTTCCTTTTTTGTGTATTTATCCTCTTTGCTTTTCCTTCTTATTATTATTACTACCATCATCATCATCATCTCCATTCTTTTTATTTTATTTTATTTTTAATTTGCCACATCAGATATAAATACCAAGATAATATCGCGTTTGATTTTATGTTAAATTTAAAAGTAAAATCGAGGTATCTAAGATTTTTTAATTTACAAATATACAGCGTGTTTTAATATTAGTTAACAAACAAATATATAGCCTTTGAACAAAAATCAAGTAATATATAGTTGAATAATATAAGCAAAGTTTCTTTTCAATTATGTTATTTAGCATTTTCTAAAAGATTCCATTTCCTCATTATTTATTTGGTTATTTATTCATTTTTCAAGGTTTAGTTTGATTCATATCCTCAAACAACTATAACAACTTGATTTTGTTTCGTTTAGCTCGATAATTTTCAAAACCAAATAACGAAAATGATCTTATTTCTACTCAATTTGATTTCAATTTATGCTAATCCGTGATTTTATTATGCCCAATAGTTAGTTGGGATTAAAAATGTAAGGACCGACCTATCAAATCTCTATTTTTAGACATGCCAAGTCCTTTAGCTACGTCTAATACTTAAGTCTTACACGTACGGCCAACCGTAAAGAAGATGTTTATGCTGATTGCTTGTTTAACCTGTTAATATACAAAATTTGTAAAAACTACTCATTTAAGGGTAGGTAACTTTATATAAACAAATATAACAATACCATCAACTGGCATCTCAAGAGTTACAAAACACACTTTTTACATACATAATAGAAAAACTTAGGCACTTTGTATTACAAAACACAAGCTTATGAGTAAGCCCTTAATCTATATTATTACATTTCGAAAACCAATTCTTATAAGTCTCTTTTTTCAAGAAAACTGCATAGGTTGGTCCAGAAATCCTAGTCATTCCATTCCTTAGGGAATTCTTCAAAATTAGAACTATATTCCAAAGAACCATAAAAATTCTCTTCATTAACACCTGTGAAAGAAAAAGTGAGCCAAAGGCCTAATATACAGTAACAAGCAAAAAAAAATTGACTACATTCCTAAACTAATGCAATGCAAAAAGCAATAATTATTTATCTTTATTTAAGTAAAACAACTTAGTATTGAAGTATTCAAACTCTGATTACAATCCTTAGGAAACCTGGAGGTCTTGAGTAATAGTAACTACTCAAGAGGTTGATATAAATAGTCCGAATACTTATATCTTTTACATAAATTTCCAAAATAATAATCTATCTAAGATTCGAAAGCAGTTACTCATCTTTACTGAATTTAATCCATAATATCATCTAGTTCAATCATGCCCATAAACATGAATTAAATCATATGATTTCCTCTTAAGAATAAGCAAATATTACATTGATACCATTTCTCCTATCGATTACTTGCTGAGCTACTTATAAATTGTCATTGCATCATGACAGGGGTCACTAAGCGCCTAAACTACCATGCTTGGCTCCAAGTAGGGTTGTCGCTCCCCAGACCGAATTAAACGATACAAGCATAACCAATTCAATCAATATTTAAGCCAATATTTGATTATAGTCAGTTTAAGAATGTATATCTTATCATCCAACAAACAAGCTACTGCATACTTGGCTAAACAAATTTATCTACTAAAAACCAGTAGTAAAACACAACTAGGTATGAGAATCTATCAAGGAAAATCATTTCATGTAGAACAATGTTAATCCATAATTGAACACAAAGGTATTAGACCTTCATCAAACTTAAGCAAAAATTAAGTCATCACATAGCTTCATATTCATCACATTCAAATATACACATCACATTCCACTATCCATTCATCTACTATTATTATTCATTTATTATTTTATTTATTTTTATATGAATAGTACTAGAGGATCTATCACGCCCATGATAAGGGCTGTGATAGTCATCACGGACACCATTATGTTGTGATCATGGGCCGTGATATACATCACTGGCCTTGTCATGCCCATGATAGGAGATCATGCCTCCTATCACAATCATGATATAGGTTATATTAAGACTACACCCATAACACAGCTTTGTTAAAATTTTTACAAAAAGCTTCGATCACGCATTGTGTCACGGTCGTGATCTAGGCCGTATAGTTTGTAAAAGAATGAACAGAGGATATCATACCTCGTGTAGCGGTCATATCAAGTTTTAAAAACACAAAGGAGATCATGGGCTAGGTCACAACCGTGATTGATAATGAAATTTGGATCCAAGGAGATAATGGCCTTGAACACTCCCGTGATGAATAGGTTATTGACCCTATTATATTTGTTTCAAAAATTTCAAAGTCTTACGTCACTTAAGTTGTTACGAAGATCTTATTTTTAGTAAAAACATGTTATGACCTACTTATAAAGATAATATCAAACATTATCAAGTTCATTTGCACACATATATCCACTACAGATGCATATACATATCTTAAAAAATATAAGTCTATTTTACATGTTTTTTAAAGCTCTATTAGCAACTTAGTTTCTAAAGCTCTACTTATCTATCACTAGCAACATCAATACACACACCATATCATCATAAGCTTCATTTATCATTTCATTAAACACTTAGAGTACATGTGTTTATTTGCATATCTATTCTAACATACATGTTGGCATATCATCAATTTGTCTAAAACATCAAAATTCTACTTCAACACAACATCAACATCAACTAAAACTTATATTTAATCTAAATATGAGAGAAATCAACTTTATTTACTTGTATAGGTACTACTATTAACTAAGCTTCTCTTTCCCACTTTCTTAGCTTGATTCTTTACTTATGATCTTGTGAGTTATGATTTAGAAGAGATTTTGATGTGTGAAATTTGTGCTTGTTTGTGTTAGAACATGTGATAGGGGGAGAGAGAGAGAATCGATGCTTGGATTTGTTTTGAAGTTGATATTTTGATATTTTTGCTTTGATAATTATCTGCCTTTGACTTTTAAGGTATTTAAAGAGTTTAGAAGGAGCTTTAGTCTTGGACTTGTTTTGTATGTGGGCTTAGGCTTTAGCTAAGAGTTGAGCTTGAATTTAAGAAAGGAAAACTGATTTCAAATTCATCAAACAAGAGTTGGGCTTGGATCAATAAGAAAATTTTCTAACATTTGGGTCTCCTAACTCTAGAAAAACAGTGCATCATATAATAGCACAATTCAACATATACAACTCAATTTTAGCACATTTCAATACTAGTAATTTATCATATCAACAATTAAACTTCCTATAACTTAAATTATTATAATTACTTTATAAAATCAACAAACAAAACATATATTTTAATTAATTTAGTATATTTAGTTTAGGTTATTTCAAACATAGAAATTACTATTGTTGTTGTCTATAGAATTTCTTCATAATAAATTAGCCTTTTCTTAATAAATTTGAGAATCCCCAATCTATATATATACAAATTTATAATGACAATATTGTGGTAATATCTGAGTCACTCTAGTTATATTTTTATACTAAAAAAATTAGGATAATATAACTAGAACAAGATAATTATAATGATTTTATTGACACACATATAATGTTATAATGTGATAATCATATGTGTATAGTCATATTTTGTTACTTAAAGATATATGACAAAATATCATAATTAATTATAATTGATTACAACCAAGCATTACATCAATATTATGGGTGCTAAAAGGAAGGGGAAAAAAAAAGCCTCCTAAGAAAATTTATCTTTACCATTGACTTCTCTATACCCACTTTTCCAAAACTGCCCTTCAAATATTGATGAATAAATTAAAATTAAATTTAAAAGTATCATAAGAAAAGAAAATGGTGAGAAAGATCTTCTTCCTTTTTTTTTTTTTTCCAAAGAAAAATAAGTTTAAGAGGTAAATCAAGTTATAGGGATATGAATTTATAAAATATGAGAAAGGAAGAAAGAGTAACTCTCGAAGCATTCATGCTTAGTGGGGATGTAGTAGTTTACACATGTGATTTACTATTATAAGTCTTACCAAAAAAATTTTATTAAAGTGTTTTTTTTTCTTTTTTTGCCGTTAAAAAAAAATATTGGTGGGTATTTATCAAGGACATGTATAAAAAATTACAAGTGAAAGTAAATAAAAAGGATATAAGACACCAAAACAACACATAGATGATATATTAAAATAATTACCACTATATTCAAGAAAAAAAATTAATAATTGGAAAACCCATATATAACCTAATAAACTACTTCATAAAGGTAAACAAATTAAAAAAAGAGAAAAGAAACCTAGTTCTTTATCTGTAACAACATAAGTTTTTATATGGTTGCAATTTTATTTTTATTTAGGCTAACAGAGCTTACTAAACTCATAGTGGAAGAAGTTTGTTGTAAGTTGTGGACAAAAAGTGAATCGTGGAAGGGGTCTAATGACTATGTTGGAATTGACAATCCAATAGAAGACATCATGAAGTTGCTTGATCTATATGCCAACGATGTTCGATTTGTTGTCATTCATGGCATAGGTGGTGTGGGAAAGACGACTCTTGCAAAACAAGCTTTCACTAAAGTATATTCTCACTTTAAAGGATCGGGTAAGGAAGCTGCATCTCTTTTAAACATCCGTGAGAAGTCCCTTACAAATGATGGAATTATGAACTTGCAAAAGGACTTAATAAGCCAGCTTCTCAATGTGAAATCATTACCATTTCTTCGTGATGCTGATGATGGGATCAACTTAATCAAAGATAAGTTACAATGCAAGAAAGTGCTTATTTTCCTAGATGACCTAGACAACTTCAACCAACTAATGAAATTGGCTGGCGAGCCTTCATGGTTTGGTATGGGAAGTAGAATAATTATAACCACTAGAGATGTTGGAATAGTGCCTGAACATGAAGGCTTTTATCGATACAAAATGCAAGAAATGAAATATGATGATGCCTTAAGGCTCTTTAGTAGACAAGTCTTCAAAAGCAATTTACCCCTAAAAGACTATGATGAGCTTTCGAGGAAAGTAGTTGATACAATAGGGGGACTTCCTTTAGCTATTAATGTCATAGCTCCCTTATTCAAATGCAATGGTAAAGATTTATGGGAAGGTATACTAGAGAAGCTTAAGAAAGTTGTTTATAAGGATGTTAGAGAAAAGTTAATGATAAGTATTGAGCAACTGGACAACCAAGAGAAAGAAATTTTTCTTGATGTTGCGTGTTTTTTCATCAACAAAGAAATTGAAGATGCAACTTATTATTGGGAAGCTCGACAACTTTGCCCAAAAAGCGGAGTAATGGTCCTTAAAAATATGTCTTTGATAGAGATTGTTGATGGAAATAGGCTACGAATGCATGATTTGCTTCGAGACCTTGGAAGGAATCTTGTTGATGAGAAAACTGATATTCATGGAAAATGCAGCAGGCTATGGTCACCGGACGTAGCTCTCGATGTAGTACATCGGAAGAAGGTAACTATAATCTGATTTCTAAGCTATTGTGCAATAAATTGTAAATCTAATTTTATGTACTTGATAATTTCAATTCTTAGGGCACTGAAGAGGTGGTAGCAATCAAACTTGGGAAATCTAATGTGAATTGCAAATTCAATCTCAAACAATTTACAGGATTAATGAACCTCAAGTTCCTCGAATTAACTAGTGGGAATTTTGCTAATGAGGATCATAATGAAGTTTTCTCCGAGTTAAGGTGGTTTTCGTGGGATGACTGTCCACCTGAATTTCAAGCAACTAACTTATGTTTTGAAAGTTTAGTTGTTCTAATACTCTCTGAGAATTTTATAACCGATGATTGGGGTGGATGGAATGAAATGAAGGTATAGTGTCATTTTCTTCAATACAATTATGCCTATTTGCCTCATGTCATAGTTGTTTTATGAGTTTACTTTGATCTGCAGGTAGCAAGTAACTTGAAAGTATTCAAGTGTACATATTGTCGTTTCCTAACAAAGTCACCTAACCTCTTCAAATTCCCAAACTTGGAGAGATTGATCTTTAGAAATTGTGCGATGTTGAGACAGATAGACTCATCCATTATTAAACTAAAGCATCTAACTTACTTGGAAATCACAAATCCACTCATCTATATAGAGAGGTTACCTGACGAATATATTTCATATCAACTTGAGGAGGGGGACCTCAAATACTACCCGATTCTATTGGCAATCTACGCTCACTAAAGGTGTTGAAGTTGAAATTTGTGAATCTATCAAACTTACCAGACTCAATCTTGATGCTTTTTAATCTTCAATATATGTGCTTATGGTGCCCTAAGTTGGAAAGACTCCCGGATTCAGTTGCACAACTATCATCCCTAATTGAGTTGGACATTTCATTCACTGCAATCACTCAGTTACCAGGATGGTTTTTAGTTCTTCCGATGTTAAAGTTCTTTAAATATGAAAATTGCCAATTAGAAGAGGACGCAATCAAGATTGTGGAGCAAAAATTTCCAACCCCGCTGAGTATGAGCCCTTTCAATCCGAGTGGCACAGAGAGAATTGAAAGCTTAAAAAATAAGTAATCTGGAATTGTAAATACTTTTTATGCATTCACTTGTGAAGTACTAGTTACTCATCATCGATTAGCATTGCTTCCCTTCTTTCTAAGTTCATTGTCTCCCTTTGTTTTCTTTTCATTCATCATACCCTACTTATACTTTCACTAATGGAAACAAGTCTACTGATTATGACCATTTGTAAGGGTACTTTTTAATATGTCTGAGGTTTACAACTTTCTACATCATATATTTTATATTTTGTAATTATATAATATAGTTTATTGGTATTTTATTTCTTATATGAACTGTTTGTAATTTTTTTTCTCTTTGTCTTATCAAAATCTATTTCAATTGGTTTGCTTCTTTTATGTATTGTATGTACATTTTATTTGTGTATCCTTTTGTTTTATGGGTATATTATTATTTTTTTTTTGTATTTATTTCACATCTTATATGTTGAATACTTCTATTGGAAGAATTGTGCATTTTCTCATTGATCACAGATAGCTCGTAGGCACATGTTAACAAGATTATATTATTCTTTAGCATGATTTCATACACCGTATCTTAATACTTGGCTTTTGTCAATTATGATGATGGAAAAGAGGCAGGCGTTCTATGCTGCATTGATGAAACATCTACTGCAAATAGAGAATGTATTTTGTTTATGTCACGTAAAATATTGATAAATTTTGTTTATAACATAGTTATAGTTAGCTCATAAAGTATTTGCAATCATAAGCACACGTATATACTTATGTGCTATGCATCAGATGTTTCAACATTATTCTTTATTTCAACTTGAAAATTAAATTATGTAATTTGCATACACTACATGTTATCATATTTATTTAAGGTGAGGAGGGGGGAGGGGGAGGGGAAGAGGGAAGTCCTCTCCATTAATATGTCAATAAAAATTTTCATTTGTTTCCCTAACAAAAAAGAATGTAAAGCATATGATATATAAAGTTTACATCAATATCATCCCATGGCAATTCTTTGAAACGATCATAAACTTTTTCTCCAAAAAAAGACTTCTCCTCATCGATGCAGTTTCAACAAACAGTTCTTACAACTTTTATTTGCATATGACACTTAGAAATAAAGAGTTCCAGACCGTAAAATCTTAAAATACACAATTAAAAAAAATAAAAATAAAAACTGCTCCTTATCTCTTACTTGACCATTTTATCCTTTGGAAAATATTAAAAATCCTTTTTGTATTTTTTAATGGAAGGGTGTTGATTTCTAAGCTATTGTGCAATAAATTATAAATCTCACTACTTGATAATTTCAATTCCTAGGGCATTGAATTGGTGGTAGCAACCAAACTTGGGAAATCTAATATGAACTGCAAATTGAATCACAAACAATTTACACGGATAATGAACCTTAAGTTCCTCATATTAACTAGTGGGAATTTTGCTAATGATGATTTCAATGAAGTTTTTTTTGAGTTAAGATGGTTTTCAAGGGATTGCTATCCACCTGAGTTTCAAGCAACTAACTTATGCTTTGAAAATTTAATTGTTCTTATACTTTTAAAAAATTCGATAACTTTTAATTGGGGTGGATGGTAGGGTTGTGCAAAAAAACCGACCGAACCGTGAACCGAACCGGACTGAATTGAACCGAAATTTTGATTCTTTTTTGAAACAGTTCGGTTTGCAGTTCGGTTTGGGACCATGAACCAAACCGAACCGTTTTATATTTTAAAAAAATTAAACATATT
Organism: Combretum micranthum; assembly: GCA_024138025.1. NCBI lineage: Eukaryota > Viridiplantae > Streptophyta > Magnoliopsida > Myrtales > Combretaceae > Combretum > Combretum micranthum. Next base: position 43,904 of record JAMXBD010001725.1, on the reverse strand, counting down.
ATTTTTACTCTTAATTGTTTTATTAATGGTACATATCTATGTCACAAATTTAAAAAACAATTAATTTTTTTAAATAAATTAAATTTTTTTTAAATTTTTACTTAGATATGTGTTAGTCATTAGAATAAAATTAGATTTTTCATAATATGTTTCAATTGTTATGTTATCTATAAGTAAGATAGATTTTAGAATTTAAACTCTAGTATTCTAACTTAAAAAAATTAATTGTTGTACAATTTTTTTACTTAGATATGTGTTATTCATTAGAATAAAATTAGATTTTTTATAATATGTTTTAATTGTTATGTTATCTATAAGTAAGGTAGATTTTAGAATTTAACCTCTAGTATTCTAACTTCTACATATTTCTTTTCCATTTGTCTTACTAATTAAGCTAGTTTTATTATTTAGTTACTTATTGATTTGTATAATTGGTGATATGTTAGTTAGAAGCATACAACGAATTACATTTTATGTCTTATATTGAGATAAAGTCTAGTATATCATTATAGTTCAAGATAATTCAAAAAAATGAGACTAGTCATAGTTATAATTTTATAATGGATGAAATCTTTTCCTTCCTATAAGTTTTACATGTTTATTTGATAAATAAATAATTTTAAATATTATTGTTTATATTTGCAGTAGTGATAAGAAATATGTAATTGAACTTTTTCGATAGAATATATTTTTTATTTTATGAAAAAAACGGTTCGAACCGCAAACCGAACCGTACCGGATCCTTTTTTTTTTCAGTTCAAAAAAATTATAAACTGAACCGTATAGTTAGGTTCGAATTTAAAAGAAAAACCAAACCATAAATTATGGTGCGGTTCGGTTCGAGATGCAAACCGAACCGAACCGTACCGTGCACACCCCTAGTGGATGGAACGAAATGAAGGTATAGAGTCATTTTCTTTAATATGATTATTCTGATTTGCCTCATGTAATATTGTTTTATGAGTTTGGTTTGACTTGTAGGTGGTAAATAACTTGAAAGTATTCAAGCTTACATATTGTCATTGTCTACGGAAGACACCCAACTTTTTTAAATTTCCAAATTTGAGAGATTGATTTTTAGAAATTGCATGATGTTGAGATAAATAGACCTATTCATTGTTAAGCTAAAGCATCTAACTTAATTGGAAATCACAAATCCACTCAGCTACATGGAATGTATATTCTGAAATCGTGCTAATGCTTTTGTTCTCTGTCGGATTGAAAAAAATAAGCTGTTGATACTTTCCAACGTAAAGAAAAAACCCATCCTTTCCGGTTCGTGATGCCATTCTCAGTTTCTTTATTGACATAATATTAATGATTTTCTTTCTACAAAGGGCTTGACCTATAAATAATAGTAAATTAGTCTCTCAATTTATAATTAATATTATTGTAGGCCGTTGCATTTTTTGCCAGCAACTAGATAATTCTTTGTTTTTTTTTTTTTATTAAAGATTCGGTTTCCTTCTTTATTTACTTATTTATTAATATTTTAACGTTTTTTTTTTCTTGGCCTAATATATTTTAAGGTTTAGTGCGGTTCATATTCTCAAACAAATATAACAGGTGGATTTTGTCCTTTTAGCTTGATAAATTTTCAAAATCAAACTACAAAAATTATCTTACTTTTGTCTCGAGCTATGATTTTGGTTTGGTTCTATGCCGTTTCGTGATTGCAATCCCGCCATGCCCAATAATTAGTTGGGGTTAGAGATAGAAGAAATTACGATGACATTGTTGTATGTAGAATTCTTTTATAATTTATTACCCATGCAAAGTTACCATCCTTTAAAAATCTTAAAACCCCCAATTTATCCATATACAAATGTATAATATCACTATAAGGTGCCACTCTAACTTCGTAAATCAGTTATTCAGCTATATATACTATATCATAACCTTAGTTGCTTTACTATATTTAATAACGTGGGATGGAGTGAATAAAACAACATAATTATAATAATATATTTTGATGACACCTTATAGTGATATTGAGACATCATATTTTGTTAGTTAAAAGTATATGATAAGATTTCATAATTAATTATTAGTACTTATTAGCATATATTGCACCCGCCTTAGGAGTGCTAAAAAGAAAAGAAAAAGAATAATACCTTTTAAAAAAAAATTATCTTTACAATTAACTTCTCCATGCCTACTTCTCTAAAACCACTTTTCAAATATTAATAAATAACTTAAAAATTAACTTCTTCACGCCTACTTTAAAAAACGATTGTTGTTGTTTAAAATGAATCACATCTATAAAGTGCGACTTGCTAATATTTATACATGAATCTCTTTTCATAGACGTGAATCATATTTGCACATGAATCATGTCTATAAGATGTAATTTATGTATTAATACATGAATTATCTATTAATGACATAATTTTGTGTTGATATTTTAGTAATTATATAATTAATATTTGTCTAATTTTTATTTGATGGATCAGTCACATAATTTTTTCAATTCTTCAATAGCACACAAAAAATTTTCTTTTCTTTTTCCCATCTTCTACACAAACCAGTTAATGCAGCAAGGATACACAAGGTTCACAATCCGGTGATAAAACGGTAACAAAAGTGCATTTCTTTCAATTTTAGCTCCTTTTATTTTATTTATTTTTTAAGTTTGGATATACTGAGTACAATATAGCTAGCAACTCATGCTCCAACCTATTACCCATCCATTCAACTTTCAAGGCTACCCTATGATAACACACATATCACTACAAACAATTTGATTTGTGGCTGGGATTATTAGTCCCTTCAAAAACGGAAAAAAAATTTATACCGGAAGTTATCGCAGGGCTATAAGCTTTGATTCCAATTCTTGATGTTATTAATTGCTGTACTGGAAAAAATCTCATGGCAGAGATTCCATAACTCTCTCATATGGCAAGGACGTGAATGGCATCCCTTTCACAGCACCTCCTTATGCAAGGATATTCTCTCGAACTGCCAACTTTATTTTTAGCAACGACTGCTCTAAAGAGGTTTTTTTATTTATTATATTTTATGTAAATTTGGAGATATATATAACCCAACATATGTAGAAATAATTAGAAAAAACTATATAAAATGGATAAATTACATTAGAAGGTATCATCATTTGAGGGTAAATCATTTAAGATATCAATATTTTCAATGATTAAAAAGAGAAATCAATGTTTTAAAATAAATCAAATAATATAAACATTTTGCGAATTTCATTTAAGGTATATTACTTTTCAACTAAGTTTCCTTAATTTTCATTAATAATCAATTATTAATACCATATTTGACTTATTTTGGAAAATGTTGATTCATTTTTCTTAACCACTTGAATCATTAATATATTAAATGAACATATCCATAACATGTAAATATCTTAGATGAATTTTGTAAAATGTATTTTAAATAAATTTATCGTCAAATACTAATACATTTCAATATAATTTACCCAAAAAAATATATAATACTCACAATTTATAACTTATTAGTAAAATAAAAGTATCAATTAAATATAAAAAAGAAGATGATATATCATATATGAAATTATAACAATTTCTTGTGGCAAAAAACATACAAATAAATTATAATAATTTCCATTGTTTGACTTTGAATAAACATAAATTATTTGGTTTTTTTCAACAACATATCAATCTTGCACTTTCTTTTTCTGTTATCATAAATTCAACAAATATGTAAAAAAAAAAAAATCCCCCATCTTCTTCTTGCTGCATCTGCATGTCTACCCACTTTGAAAAATAATAATCTTTTTCCACCTATAAATAAAAAGCAAATATATTAGTAAAATAATAATATATTGTAGTTTTTACAATGAAAAAGAATATATATATATATATGTGTGTGTGTGTGTGTGTGTAAATGTTTACAAAAGTTGTGACTGTTTAACGTAGAGAATAAAATTAACAAGTGCCATATTACTATTTACCAACATTAAACAGAACACCACATATTACTTATAGCAATTTAAAGGTATAGTATTTACTCAACATTGCTGGGTTGAGCCAATAAAACAGTAATAAATTAGTGAGAATAAGCAAATGATATTCTTAAAGATAATATTTTGGAAGATCCCTTTTCAAACTTTATATTAATTACTATCTTCACTGCTACAGCCGAGCATTCATGCATTAATATCTATGACCCTTTACTTACCAAATAATTGGGTGGCAAAACTCATAGCTCACTTAAATCACCAATATTTCAAACATACGAAACATAAAATGAACAGAATGTGGACCCCTCATATATAAAAGACAAAGCTGTAACTAGGTTGAATCCAATATTAGGATATTTAAGGCTATCAAGGACAAGGATAATAAATTCTAGTAAAGGAGGCCGCTTTTTTATTTTTGAGTACCCATTACAAGAGGAGAGGACTCATCTCCAACAGCCCGAACCTGAAAGCTGAACACATGGATATTCCCTTTTATAACTTGATACAATCAACAATTGTACATATGATGAGAGAGCAATATTATAAATTTCAGTTTTATCCACCTCTAAGCACCTAAGAAAGGTCATCACGAAAGAATATTTTTTATAGTGATAACATTGTATTGACAATGAAACAAAGCAAGATAGATGCCAAACAAACCCCTTATTTCAATTGTTTTGAGTTGAAAGTTACACATTTTCTTAGCTTGATAACATTCTTATAGATGAAAAAAGCATCAGTTTGATATGTCACTTCCATTAACTTTAGGATAAAGGTGAACAGATTAGTGAACTTTCTTGAGGTGCTGTATATGCCTTTAGTTCCTAACCCCATCATAATTTTTGCAAGCCTTAAAAGTCTATCTTTTCCCATTAATGCTCATCCATATGCATATTGCTCCCAAACTCCTAAATTATAACCATTACACTTAAATAGGGTATACCAAACTTGATTGCAAGCGCTTTCTAATACAATTGCTGCATGAACAAAGTGCTAACAATGATAATCAAATAAGTTATCAAACATTGTGATAATGAACATGAAAAGAAACAAAAAAATAAATATTTTCGCCAGCATAAATTTCTAAAACATCTACTCACATAATTGAAAAGACTTTCTTTTAAGTAATTTACCTCTAGGATTGTCAAGTGCTTGCAATATACCACTATAATTCTAATTGCTTCCCCGCATATGTTTTAAGAACCAGCCATGATTGAGCAATATTACAAAGTAGTCTACAAAATCTGACCACTTCCACCTCATCATATTGCTTCATTTATCTTCGCAAGTGTATCGTTGAGATTAGATGCCGACAATGTAAATATGAAAAATAATTCTAAACAATAGTATTGAAAATATAAGCATATAAACTGAATTGATAATCATATAAATAACTATTAAAAATAACTTCTCTTGTTTAAATGTCAAAAGAAACCAAACATTCAAAACAGAGGTAACCTGCAATTACTCATAGATGAATGAAGTGTTAAACTACCACATATATATATATATATATATATATATATGCATATTGGAAATCACGTGATGCCAACATTTTAATTTTTTAAAACAAGATAGAGTACATTTAGCCAATAAATGTTGCCTCTGTCTTTTATGCCACCTGCTAAAAAAAATCATAATCGTTCGCCATTATAGAGCCTCAAATGGCCCATTTTTCCGAAAATACCTAAGAGCTTTACAGATTTCTCCTTAGATACATCTTCGCCAATGGGCGTTTCGGTGGAGAAACTTAGAAAGCACTTTATTATAATTCATGTGTAGAGCCTTTTGTTAATAAATATTATGTAGCCCATGGTTAAAAAGAAAATAAGTAGTAATTAAACCATATCTTCTGACTTCTAACTATGTCATTTATAATTCGTATAACGCCCTAAAATGAGTATGTTAATAGCCCGCTATGTATCTTCACTAGAGATAGATACGCTAAGACACAGATTCTACTAAACCACATTTAGAACAAAACAACTCCAAAAATTTTGCATTTAATAGGACAACTTCTAAAACATTAAAGTCATTAGTGAAAACTTCTAAATAACTCGGTTGGCTTAAAAAAAATGCCAACTTAGAATCTAACTTAAAACATCAGATGAAAAGTTTCATAACTTCAAGATTCGTGAAACTAATTAAAACTTCATAAAGTCTTCAACTATAACAATTTTAAACTTCAAATCATCTAAAAATCAACCGGCAAGTTAGCTCCACTATCGTTGTCCCCATAATCTACATACACACTGTAGCATGATAGATCGAACATTATAAGTTCTTCACTTGATCCTGAAAAACAAAAGAAGTGAGTGCAAGACTCAATATGTTAAACCATAACCACATACACATGAATAAACATCACATATAATCACATGCAACATGGCAATATATGCAACATCCATATATTTTTATCTTTTGTTTAGTCAGATAACCAACACAGTTTAGAATTATTTGCAACTTGCTCGAAACCTGAAATAACTCATGATTCTATGAAAAACAGATACATATGTGAAGGTACTACAATGCCGAGAAGAATAATGAACAAGAAGTACATATTGATTGAATGAATTTGAATTACAGGGTACAAATTAACTTTATATATATAGAGTTTACAATAAAAGAGGATAATGATAACCTAACTAAATATAGTTATAGTAGAAGATAAATAGGAAAACAAAAGAATACTTATCCTAAATATATCTATACATATCTGAAATATATACCCGTATCTATCAACATATAACAGACTTATCAATAGTAGAAGATAAATAGGAAAACAAAAGAATACTTATCCTAAATGTATCTATACATATCTGAAATATATGCCCATATCTATCAACATATAACAAACTTATCAGTAGAAGATAAATAGGAAAACAAAAGAATACTTATCCTAAATGTATCTATACATATCTGAAATAATACCTGCATCTATCAACATGTAATAGACTTATCAGCCCCCCTTAAACCCTTGCATATTATGAAGACCAAGCTTAGGGCATAGTGAAAGAAACCGATGAGATGACAAGGGTTTGGTAAGCAAATCAACAAGTTGATTATCTGAAGCTATAAAACAAACTTGAATAAATCCTCCAACAACCTGTTCTCGTACAAAATGGTAATCCAACTCAATCTGTTTTGTTCTAGCATGAAAAACAGGATTAGAACTCAAGTATATAGCTCCAATATTATCACACCAAAGTGTAGAAGTAGGAACAGCAAAACCAAGTTCACCAAGAAGCAATTTTAGCCAAAGAAGCTCCGAAGTAGCATTTGCAATTGCCTTGTACTCACTTTCAGTAGAGGACTGTGCTATAGTAGGTTGCTTCTTAGATAACTAGGAAATTAAAGAGGAACCAAGAAAAATTACGTAGCCATTTGTGGAACGCCGATCATCAGGGTCACCACCCCAATCACTATCTGAATAACAATGTAAAGCAAGAGATGATTGAACAGGAAAATATAAACCAGCTGATTCAGTACCTTTGAGATAACGCAATAAGCGTTTGAGGGCCTTCCAATGAATGTCAGTAGGTGCATATGCATAAATTGACAAAGCTTGTTAACACTAAAGGCAATGTCAGGATGAGTAATAGTGACATATTGGAGAGCCCCAACAATTTTCCTATAATCATCACCTTGTAACAAAGGAGTGCCATCACATTATGAGAGAGTGGGAGAAATAGCCATTGGCGTAGAACATGACTTACAATCAGACATACCATGACGTTCCAAAAGATCCCTGTGATAGGCTAGTGCCCTGAGACTGGATGTCAACTTCAATGCCAAGGAAATAGTGTAGCTGTCCCATATCTCGATAGGAAATACCCGTTGAAGATGAGAAATAAACTTAGCAATAAGTAAGGAACATGAGCCTGTAATAATGATATCATCAACATAAACAAGAATGAGGACAACTTGAGTGCCTTGTCGAAATGTGAACAGCGAAGTGTCAGCCTTAGAAGAAATAAATTGAAGTGAATGAAGATAGCTTGTGAGTCGAGAAAACCAAGCCCTAGGAGCCTGCTTCAGACCATAAATAGAACGGTTCAGCTTGCACACATAGGATGGAAATGCCAAATCAACAAATCCCTGTGGTTGAGCCATATAGAGATCCTCATTGAGATACCCATGTAAGAAGGCATTGGCATCATCTAGCTGACGCATAGGCCACTTATGCATCGTAGCTAGAGCAAGCATGAGTCGAATGGAAGAAGCTTTAACCACCAGACTGAATGTTTCTTTGTAATCAACACCCGACTGTTGTGTAAATCCCTTGGCCACTAACCGTGCTTTGTACCTATCAATGGAGCCATCGGCTTTGCGCTTGATCCTATAAATCCACTTATTAGCAATAACATTAGCATGCTCAAGTTTAGGGACTAAAGTCCAGGTGGAATTATCATGAAGAGCACGATTTCCTGAGACATCGCTGAACGCCATTCACCATGTTTTGAAGCTTGTGAATAAGTGCGAGGTTCATGTTCAAGGAAATTGAGTTTGATTTTTCTTTAAGAGCAACCAAGGCTTGTCGTTTAGATAGAGTTGAGGGACATAACTACATGTTATGAGTACGGAGAGGAGGTGAAGGCTGGGTGGTGTGTGGGTCATGGGGATCATAAGTAGAGAGATCAACAACCAAGTTGAAGGCCAGGGGAGCAGGATTAATTGTGGTGGGGGATGGAGGGGAGTATGGTAATGAACAATAGGAGATGATGGAGATGAGGTTGTGCAAGTGGTGAGTGGTGCCGGATAAATCAGAAGTAATAGAAAGTTGTGGAAGAGTTGGTGACATACCTATAGCCGAAGTGAAAGGGAGTTGTATGCTTAGCCAAGAAGTGGATGAAGAAGTGACCGAAGTGGACATTTGTGAGAGGACTGAGCGTGAGTTTGAAAAGGAAAGGAATGCTGATCAAATATGACATGTTTCTAAATACACTCTATTGCTATCAATATCTAAACAATTATAGCCAGCATGATCAGAGGGATTTCCTAAGTATACACATTTTTACTATGATATGAAAATTTGTTTTTATTATAAGGACGAAGATACGATAAATGGCACAACAAAAATTTTCGAATCATATATTTAGGAGGTTGCCATATAACTTTTCATGTGGAGATTGATTTTTAAGAACAGAGTGGTAGGATATTTATACAATTGGTGTTCGAAAGGAATAAGACCAATACCGAAAAGGGACATGAGCATGAGTAAGTAGTGTTAAACCTGTATCCACTATGTGTCATTTTTCTCTCAAAAAGAACATTCTATTCATGTGTATATGGACATGTTATGTGATGCACTATAACCTCTCTTGTAAAGTACTTATTTAATCGTTGAAACTCACCACCCCAATCAGAATGAAATGCTTTTATCAAGTATTGATTGACGTTTAACATAAGATTCAAAATCAAGAAAGACCTGAAAAGACATCACTTTTATTCTAAGAAAATAATCCACGTAAATCTAGTGAAATCATCAATAAATAACACAAAATAACGAGAACCACTGCTTGAAAGGACAGGAGATGTCCCCAAACATCTGAATGAATAATGAAATGGAAAAGTACTAGTGTGTTCAACTAATGCTAAAGGAACTTGAGCTAATTTGCCTAACTTACAAGAACAACTATCAATAGCTGACAATTTGGATGAACCAGAGATGGAGAGATGATTATTATTGATCAATTTGGCAACCGTACGCTTTTGGGGATGCCCTAGATGTGCATGCCACTCAGGAATGGAATTGGCTTCAGCATGGAGAGGACAAGAGAAGAGATGGCAGCACATACAATCTATTTTCACTCTAGCTGTGTAATAGGAATTGCTTCGTCACCTGTCCTTAACAAAGAAATGATCGCCAAAATTCAAAAAAGCAAGTATTGTCAGTGGCGAATTTTTGAACTGAAAGTAGTGGTTTGGTGATTTGTGGAACATGAAGCACATTTTTCAGTTTAAATAATTTAGTAGAACATAGTGAGGGATAAGAGGAAGTACCCGTGGGCAATGGGAAGGCCATGCCCATTGCCTACCAAGATCTGATCATTACCTTGATATGGTATAGGATTCACAATGGAATGAACATCAGCAGTCATATGATTGGTGGCTCTAGTGTCGGGATACCAATTGCCATAATATTGGGGCTTTGCAAATTGAGTTTGAGGGTGCATCGGTGGGCAATTAGCTTGGAAAGAAGTCTGCATGCCTGATCCATGCATAGCTATATGTGCCTGATTCTGAAAATTTTGTTGTTGCTGTGCATATCACTTCTACAACGATCTGCTGTGTGGTTTTCAAGCCACAGATTTGGCAAGGACCACGGTTGCAGCATCCTCAATTTCGATAGCCACTGTTATTGAAGCCAGATGAAGATGATGGTGCAGCGGCATAATTGTTAAAAGTGGCTAGAGATGGAGGCGGCAACAAAGGACCATTCTAATGAGCAGCAACGTGAGCTAGTGGTGGTTCCTGCATGCTATGAATTAAAATTTCATGGGCAATTAACTGATTGTGCAATTCCTATAAGGTAACAGGGTGGGGCGTTGATTCAAGGCCGTGATAAGGCCATGGTATTCAGATCTAATATTGTGATAGATAATCGCATTGAATTCAGCATTAGAAAGAGGTCGACCAGCAGCTTCTAATTCATCTGCCAAGCCTTTTGCCTTTTTGAGATATTGAGAGACCGTCATATCATTTTTCTTCACTTCCTGAAGTTCGATGTTGAGTTGTAATTGCCGATTCTGGGATACAGAACCAAAGGCACTCTCCAATGCTTGCCATGCTGATTTTACAGAGATCATGTCAATCACATACGGGAAAACTTCTTCCATGAGAGAGGAGAGGATCCAGGAGAGGAGCAGCTGATCTTTCTGAAACCACTCTGCATAAGCTAGATTTGGGATAGTTATGGTTGCATCCGTAGGTGAAGGAAGCGTTTGTGATGGAGTGATTAAGGTGACATCTATAAAGTAAGGGAGTAAACTGTGTTTTCCATGTTAGATAATTATTTGAGGAGAGCTTGATTGAGAAGGTATGATTGGTGGTGGGGGCAGCTAGAAGATTAGGAGTAGTCATGAATGTAAAAACAAATAAATAATGAAAAAAAAAATTAGTTAGCTCTGATACCATGTGAAGGTACTACAATGCCGAGAAGAATAATGAACAAGAAGTATATATTGATTGAATGAATTTGAATTACAGGGTACAGATTAGCTTTATATATAGAGAGTTTACAATAAAGGATAAGGATAACTTAACTAAATATAGTTATAGTAGAAGATAAATAGGAAAACAAAAGAATACTTATCTTAAATATATCTAAAATATATACCCGTATCTATCAACAAATAACAGACTTATCAATAGTAGAAGATAAATAGGAAAACAAAAGAATACTTATCTTAAATGTATCTATACATATCTGAAATATATATCCGTATCTATCAACATAAATAGATACTTATACATGCACATGTTTTAGTGTTTGGTACTCCGCACACGCTCTGAATGTTGTACTCACACTGCTCCTAAACTATTGTAATCCTCTTTGTATACGACTCCACTCAAGACAATACTACACACAAATGATCAAGGTGCTATCCTAGTACACCGATACTATCATGCCCAAAGGGTACCTTGGTAGTAACATACATATTATGATACTATCTACTGTCTAAAAAGACATATATTTAGAAAAACTGAATGACATTAGAAAGGATCACACATGTATGTTAATACTAGCTAAACCTTGGAAGATGACATAATTCAACAAAATAGGATTTTTTGGTCGCATGATAAGAATGATAGATACATATAAGATACAACACCATAAACAATTCTTTCTCAATCCCTTTCCGAGTAATAGGATATTACAAATTGTAACCAACATTCTTAACATATGAAGTGCTTGACTAGTGTTGCTTATGTTCTTGTAGGTTTCATTGTCTCTCTTAATGTTCTTCATAGCTCTTACCCCTACACTGCGTTTGTACTTTCACGAACCTTACATGACTATTTGTAAGGATGGATTTTGATCTATTTGAAGTGTTATAACTTTGTCTGCATCTTGTATTTTAATTCTATTTTTATATAAATTGTTTGGACTTCTCTCTCTCTCTCTCTCTCTCTCTTTTTAGCTTGTTGAGATCTATTTGGATTTTCCATGTTTTTAAAAATGTGATATCTATGTTTTACTTGTATTTTCTGTGTCTCTGCTATACGTTGTGATTGTTCTATTTTTGTTTGAAACATATCTCATTTGTCTTGCATTTTTATGCACTTTCGTCGAAAACATCATGATGTTTATCATGCGACAAAAAAATTGTTCATGATATGTCAATAAATAGATTTATTGAGACTCGTCTATCCATATGTCATCTTAGCGTTTTCTTTTTCTTTTCTTTTGTGAACTCTTGGTGCAAGAGAGAAGGTTTAGCGCTGACGTCCCCCAAGTTGAAAGATAACACTTCACTTAAAATCAACGATCAACTTAACTACAACCACATTTCCTTTTAAAAGTTAACTTTGCTCATATCATAGCAGAATCTTACACAACATTGTCACTAATTCTGAGTGTCACAATCACAACTCACTTCATCTATTCAAAACTTAGAACAACATCCTTAATTCTATACAAATCACAAATCTCTAATGTAATATAACAATCTCCGAGATAATGTAAACCTCCTTTGGTGTTGCTTTAAGACCCTAGTCTTGCTTCTATCTCTATATGCTCTCATAGTTTAGGTCCTAGATTCAAGCTTCAAGCTCTAGGCTCCTATAGCAATGTTTATAGATAAAATTATATTATTAAAACATTTATCTCCATTTCTATCTTTTTCCGTCCTATATTTTCAAAGATGCAAAGTATAAATTACAAATATTTTTATTACTACTCATTTCTCTAATTTTGCTATTGTCAAGCCCGAGTTTAGCTTTTGTCTTCCTAAAGGTTCCGAACCATATCAAACCCAATCTGTTTGACACGAAATACTTGACAAGAAACCAATAAGGTTTTTGCATAAGCTCAATTTTTTTAAGCAGTTGGAGTTCCCATTAGCTAGATCTTGAAAAAAGGTGAACTAGAAACCAAATGAATAGTTTGATTCCTGGTTGGACCATTGGTCTATGTGAAAAACCAAAAATTAAGAGCCCGAAGGCTGCTATTTCAAAACCTAAACAGTTATCTAGGATTTAAATGAGCTTTAGAATTTTTTAATTATATGGCCCAAGAATTTAGAGGAAGAATTTTGGATTTTTCAACCTTTTTTAATTTTAGCCTTCATAAAAAGGTTTGTGTGCAAAAAAAAAAAAAAAAAAAAAAAAAATTACATGTATATATATTGTTTGTTTTGAAAAATCTAAGAGTTTTTTATTATTGCGACCGCCTATTAGGTGCTTACGTATCCACTAACCGAAATCAAGTCCTCGTATTTCGAAGTGCATGAGATAAGATCTCGACTTGATTTCTAAAGATATATTCCCCCCAAGTTAGCTAATCTTAAAGACACATAATATCTTATGTGGCTTTGAATTGAATAATTTAGATCTTTTAATAATTGAGTTTTGTAATGTTATGAACGTAAGGATTAGATAGAGTGTAGGGTCATGACTATTTATTTGGGATAATGAAGATAAAAGAAAATAGACACAAAGATTTTTACGTGGAAAACCCCAAACAAATTAGGGTCAAAGCCACTGGTAAAGTAGAAGAATTTTAATGAAGAAATAATTAGAAATTATTACCTCTCCATATCATAAGGAGAAACAATTAAAATTCTTTCTTGGACACTCAGAGAAAAACACTTAACTCTCTAATTTTTCTAATTTTTCTATATTCTATGCTAAGAGAAATCTAATTCACAACTCTCTTTATAAATTCTCTTTCTTTGTTACAAGAGAGATGAAATGATTTTCAAATGATTTACAATGGAAGAATTCTAGCCTATTTATAGAAAGTGTGGGTGGTGTAAACGTAGTGAAAAAGATGTGTGGGGAAAAACATAATTTTTCAACTTGGTTGGCTTGGTAATTTTTTCTTCCTCTCCCATTGACATTATCAATAAGCATTTAATTGGCCTGCATATTTTAACATACATTGGCATGTGATCCATCCACATCCCAACAAATCAATTAGGACATCTTGGTTTTCGTTCATTCTCCCAATAGAAGCCTAGAGCTTAGAGAAGCTTCCTCTGGTGGTAGAACACTTCAAGGAATGCCGAGGGTCGTGTATTTCTATTAAGAAGTTGTAAGAGCTCTCTGCAAGGGTGTACGAGAGAGAGAAAGTTCTATTTCGAACTTAGAGAGGCAATGAGAGACCAAGTTTTTTGATAAGTGAAACCTAAGGTCACATTTATACTATTCAAGCGTGACTTCAAAAAAGACCGTATTGAATTCCACCTTGAATAATTAATGGGTTATAATTGACTTTGATGCAAAAATTTGATTGAATTCGAGCTTTTTATCGGAAAGGCCAGACAATTTTTATTTATATATAATATATACACGAATTCTATGGAATTCAGTACTAGAAAACTTTGATTTTCGTTGTCAAGCTTTATCTTCACCTATTAAGGAGGACGGCTCGCGTATTAATTTTCCGGTAAATTACTAATGTTCGAACCGGTGATCTATTGTTTTGATGTGATAAAATATGAGTATTTCGGCCAAAAAAAAATGGCTTAAATTTTAAGTGAACCAGCTGTGTGCGACGTTCCAGGACTTAATCAAATTAAAATCGGACTTTAATTGGCTAAGTTCAACCTGAACCAGCCTAATAATTTGAGAACCGAACTTAAGATAATTTGGTTCACAAACAACATATGGTGAACCGAATAAAAACCAAGTTGAACCATTTAAAAAATCTCTTGAACCGGTCAGATGTAACATCTAACCGGTTTGACCGAATATTTATAAATTGATTAAATGAAGATGGAGTTGGATTGGCCTAGTTAGTAACTGAGCTGTGTGACCTTTCCATGAACCAAGCAAAAATTAATTTTAATAAAACATGAATTTAAATAAATTAAATTATAAAAAAATTAGTAATTGGGATTTTTAAACTATTAAAATATAACTATCGCATTGGTTAAATGTAATTTTAAGTAAATTAGATAATTTGGGCTTAAATAGCGACTTTAGGTCTATTAATTTAATTCAAGCTTATTCTGGCCTATTTGTAATGTAATGGGCCTATTCTTATTCACTTATGTGCATTTTTAAGATTTTACACTACTAGAAAACTAGCCTTTAGAGACAGAAAATTTGCGACGGAAAAAATCTGTCTCTAAAAAGATGAATTAGAGACAGATTTGCGACGGATTTATGATGACATGAATTATGAATAATCTTCTAATTTTTATATGCTTTTGCGATGGAATTTGCGACGAATTACACATGATTTGCGACGAAAATTTTTCTGTTGCAAATTTGTCTCTGATTTTAGAGAGAAATAAATTATTTTAGTGCCAATTTCTATTTTTTTAAATTATGTTGCAAATTTGTCTCTAAACTAAATTATTACATATATGTATATATAAATAATTATGTTTAAAATTTATTTTAAATTATACATATCTAATATAATATATATAAATGTGCATTATATAATAAGGACATATATTATATTTGTAAATTAATTTTATTATATAATAACTATAATATGTATAATCATTTGTTATTTACAACTAATTATATATATTTTATTTATAATATATTTAAAATTACATTACATATTTATATATAATAAAGTATAAATTAAAAATAGTACTTAAAACATAAAATTATATTTATATCTTATTATATATTCTTTTACATAATAACTTAATATAAAAACTCAAATTATACAACTTAATAAAATAGTGTATAATAATAATATAATATGTTATATGCAAGTAATATCATAAAATACTAATTAAAAATAAAGTATATTTCAATAATAATATATGTAAAATAAAATAATTAATATAAAATGTAAACTTAGTATTTTAAACATATACAAATATATAAATAATATATTATATTTTAATAATATATTAATAAAAAATATATATTCATATTATTTATAATTTTTTATTATATATTTATTATGACTATTCATATATTTTTTAATATAAAAAATTTATTATATATCTTACATAATTTATATTTACATACTATATTTAAAATATAATAACATATTTGGGGAAAAAATAATATACTATGTAAAAATATAGTATATTTAAGTAATAAAATATGTAATATATAATAATTAGTTAAATATATTTAAATTGGTATTATAATTATTTTATTAATATAATAATGAAAAATATATTTTTATATTGTTTACATTATATTATAATTTATTAAGTGCAACAAAAATGAAATAAAAAAATAAACACATTAATTAAAAACATACAATTTATTAATTTAATATAAAATATTAAATAACTAATGTAAAAAGTATAATTATATTATATATAATTAAATATATATATAAATTTATATGTATAACATTATTTATATTTACATAATATAAATGTTTTTTAATAATAATATCATATTTGGAAAAAAAATTATAATATACTACTGAAAATATTATATATTTATAATAAATATATAATTTAAAATAATTATTATAAAATGTAAACATTGTATATATTGATATATATTATTTTAATAAAATATTAATGAAAAATCCTTAATAAATATGTAAAGTGAAATTATAAAATAAAAATAAACTATAAAAGATATATAAAATGTTTTATAGCTATAATATTGTAAATTGTGATATCTCTTAAATAATAGTAGTGGAACTTTACTCATGAAGATACGAATTGGTTTATCGGTTTAGTACTTGTGAAAACTTTAATGTTAAGTGTGCTTAGTATGTAGCATTCTATGATGGGTGACCTCCTGGGAATGATAAATAAGAGGCAAATGTGTATTTTTTTAATAATTTGTCTTAGAATCAGAGACAAATTTGCGACGGAATAATTTTATTTAATATTTACTAATTGGATATTTAAAAATAACTAATTATAAAACAGAGACAAATTTAGGACAGAAATTCCGTAGCAAATTTGCGACGGAAAATAAATCTGTCTCTAAAAGAATTAGCGACGATGATTTTTTAAACAGAAATTTGCGACGGAAATTCTGTCTCTAAAAGTCTTTAGAGACAGATTTTTCACTTTCAGAGACAGAATTTTTTGTCTCTAAAACCAAAATTTCTTGTAGTGTTAGGCATAATGACTTAAATATATGTCACTTACCAAAAACCACATTTTATAGGGTAAAATTTCAACATATACCCTTTACCAATTTTAATTGAGAGCCAAATGGAAACCCACAATATGTAAAGGATATCCTCTAGTCCACTTAGAGTTTGCTATGTCCACTTTATATAATGGATCTTTCAAGCCCTCAAAGAAGATACACAATTCTTGAGACCCTCGCTACTCTTACTAGAGGATTTGGTTAAGTGTTTTCTATTTGAAACCGAACCAGCAATTAACTTAAATATTGGAGTGGCCATACCAGATAACACTCGCGTACCACTAATCGAGCTTTTTGTGTGTGCAGGGCTTTGGTACCACCAGCCCCATTTCTGCTTGGGCAGAAAGTCAAATTCTATCAGTAAATTCAATACTTGTGACAATTATATTTGCAACTTGTTTTTTTTTCCCAAAATTTTTAGAGAAAATAGTTACAATTGGAAGAAGATGAAAATTATAAAAGTATCCTTTATCATAAAGTTCAACGATATTGTTAAAGGTATGCAACGAGCCAAAATTTCTTGACCCTAACCCAATCAACTTTGGCTCATGAGTTAAATGGGCTAGCCCACTTTCTAACCCATTTAACCTACTTTTATATATTTGTGCGTTAAACAAGTTAAATTGATCCATTTAACATATTTATGCTAATGGAACAAGATGAATATAATTAAAAGAAAAAAAAGGTTTTATAAGGTTTTAAATATATTAATGTCTAATTTCATTATTATTATAATTGCTTATATATTATAATAGGTATTTTAAAATAATTTATTGGATATTTTATTTTGTTTGTAACAATAAATATATACTTAAAAAATAATATGATGCATGTACATCAATTTGTCATTTTTTGTTATGATTACTACATAAGTTTAAGGTCAAGTATAAAAGTCTTAAGAACAATACTATGTTAGTAGTTATTTCTCCTAAAATTATTATTTTTTTTATACAAGTGGTGTGGTACTATAGATTGTGGAACTCTAACCACAGATGCATCATTTGGTGTAATGGTTTAGAGTTCGTTGGAACTCTAAAGTTAAGCATGCATTGTACAGAATAATCCTAAAATGGGTGACCCTGTGGGAAGCACTAGCACCAAAAGGATAAAACCATGCGACATGTGATCAAAGCGGACAACACCTTGGTAGGCAGAGTTCCAGGGCGTTACACATGATATCAGATCAGTTCATTAGCCGAAAGTAGAGCAGTATGTTCTTACTGTATGGTGTGCTTCTAGACCTATATAACGAAACTGACAAAGACATCGGTTCTATAAGTGACGCAACGTATAGCCTGGATAAAACAAGAATTGCAAGAAAGTTGCAATCTTTGAGAGAAAACTTCTCTGTGAGTAAGGTTTCGAATAACAAAATATAAGTTAATAATTGAATGAATTGTTTACAAAATCCTAGGGCTATATTTATACTATTACATAAAAACCTAAAAAAGAAAAAGGCAAATAAATGCCATATTGACTAATAATAAATACAAGGCAAATAAATGCAATATTGACTATCTTAAAATATAAAATATAATCTTAAGAAAATAGGAAACAAATCAACAAGAAAATAGGAAACAAATAAACAAACTAATTAAATAACGTGCTGCCTCAAAAGCTTGTAAGCTGATGATGAAGATCATGAAGGCCAGTAGTTTTTGGGCTAGCCTTAGAACTGCTCTCTGCACCATTCCTCTCCACTTGGAAAAAAACTCATCCTCAAGTTTATGGTTGAATCTAGTTGTAGGAGTTCTTCCACTTTGGGACGACAAAGATATGGTTAAGATCATAATTCATTCAATTATTAACTTATATACCTTCTCTTTCAAAATCTCACTTTCCTTCCGATCCATTCTATAAGGAGGTAAATTCGGAAGGCTATCCCCATGAATAATATCAATATGGTACTGGATGTCTCTCATCGATGGTAACTTATTTGGAATATCCATAGGCATCAATGCTTTTAATTCTTGCAATAAAGAACGAACCAACTCCAATTGCTCCTCCACTTACGATTCAGCATTATTCATCACAACTTGCTTCACAATCAAAGCATGTACTTGCCTAGTTTCCTTAATCTCTGCCTCAAAATCCTCTTTATCTTGGCCCTCATTCTCAAGGCATTTGCCTACAGCTCTGTCCACTAGAGGCCGTCTGTTTCATTGTAACCATGGGTTTGTTGTTCTATAACACCCTTGGTCATCTCTTTTGAACCAGCATCATCATTGTACCCCTCATAACTCTTCCTTTTGTGCTCTTGTTGCATCCACTCAGCCTTTAGGGCTAGATTCTTTGATTCACTCAAAGTACAAATGCTTTGCACTCCAATTCTACCCCACGAAGCTGGCTTCAATCCCTCTAAATAGTGAGCCACCTGCTGACCTTCAAACTCCATAAGATTATTTCGCTCCGCTAGTCTCAAAAATTCCACAATAAACTCATGGATAAATCTACTTCCTTGCTGACATCTCTGATATTGCTGGAATAGAATTTGTTCGTAATCTGGTGGTAGGAATTCCATTTTCATCATATATTTCATCCTGCACCAAGTACGTACTGGACCTTTTCCTTCTCGCTCCCTCCTATATTAGATCTGCTCCCACCATGCAGAAGCCATTCCTTTTAAACGACATGCAACCAACCTAACTCGCCTTTCCAAAGGAGTTTCAGCATAATTAAAGAATCTATCGACGTCTGTAACCCAATGTAAGAATTCTTCAATTCCTAGGTTTCCGTTAAAGTACAGGATGTCAACCTTCAATCGAAAGTCTCCACCATCCCTATCATCATAACCACTCTTCTATACCCACCATATCGCTGACAGAAAAAATTTTCAACGTCTCTATCCTCGAAATCATTCCTTCTCCAACCACTGTATGGTGGATTGCGAGCGAACCGACGTGGTTCCACATCTCTCTCTTCTAAGTCATCATAGGCAGGTTGTCTACGAGCAAGGATTGGTCTGTCAATAGGTTCCCTACAAACTATAACCGTCCCCTGGTCTTCTATTATCATTCTATCTCCTGTTTACATTGATCCTACAAGCATCTAGTTGATCCACAATTTCCTCAAAATGTTCCTAGAAACGTTGGAACATGTGATCCATCTGTTGCTTTAGACGTCGCTCCAATCATTGTAACACCTCATCCCCTGAGGGGCTCCACTCTCTTGAACACCATTACAGAGAGCACTGCTATCATTGTTAGTAGCCATCCCGCTTTGATACCACCTAACGAAGCATACAACATGGATAAAACAAGAATTACAAAAAAGTTGCAATCTTTGAGAGAAAACTGCTCTATGAGTAAGGTTTTGAATAACAAAATATGAGTAGATAATTGCATGAATTGTTTACAAAACCCTAAAGCTATATTTATACTATTACATAAAAACCTAAAAAGGAAAAAGGCAAATAAATGCCATATTGACTAATAATAAATACAAAGCAAATAAATGCAATATTGACTATCCTAAAATATAAAATATAGTCTTAAGAAAATATGAAACAAATCAATAAACTAATTAAATAACGTGCTGCCTCAAAAGCTTGTAAGCCGATGGTGAAGATCATGATGGCCAGTGGTTTTGGGCTGGCCTTCGAATTGATATTCGCACCAATGAGTAAAGAAGTATGTGATACCCCTCAAATATAGATGGTAGAACTCTCATCATAGAGGCATATTTTGCTATAATAGCTTAGAGTTCATCAGAACTTTAAAGTTAAGCATGCTCTATGCAGAGTAATTCTAAAATGGGTGATCAAATCGTGTGGCATGTGACTAAAGTGGATAATATCTTGGTGGACAAAGTTCCGGGACGTTGCAAGAAAAAGCACCTATAGACAACACATATATTAAATCGAAAGCTTGGAGCAGCACAAATCGTGGATCCCGCTTCTCAAGATTTCCAATATTATGAGGTCAACTGTACTTCAACTTCTCACACACTTCAATGAAATAAAAGTAGAAAAAACTTCTATCGAACTCCAAATGCGTATGTCCAGGATTGTACTCCTTCATTTCCATCGGATATCAACATCTTTCTTCCCCACTTTTTACTTCAATCTCCACTTTATATTACTCCAGACAACCTAAATCTCCTTTCGTCTCTCCTTTCTGCTCCCTCTTCGAAAGGACAACTCAACGCCATTATAGCCATTGAGAACCATTTTCTTTTCCTGCTTCACAACAATTAAGCACTAGCAAGGAGGAAGAACTCCAAAAGTAGAACCGACAGTGAGTTCAACTCTCTAGTAGCCTTTTAGCTAAAACGAAAAGGAATCGTATTAAGTTTAATCACCAACCTACTCCACTGACCACGAGCTTCGGCAATCTTTTTCTAAGAAAAACTAAACAAAATAAAAACATCATAGAAAGTGCTTGTAATAGTGGAAACCAAATGGGGATAGGAATACAGTAGTGGTTGATTAGTTAAGTGTTTACCTCCTAGTGATTGTATTCATTTTCTATTGTACGTAGGCAGTCCCGATCATCCCAAGTTACCTCTAGACTACTACGACTAGCTATGTACTCTTATATTTAATGAGTGTGTGTGCATGCTTTTATATCTCTTATGCTTTTTTTTTGCAAGTGAGACTGGGTTGCATTATTAACATTGAGTGGATCATAGTTGATTTTATACTAGTTTGATATCAAATGTGGATAGTTAATAATAGTAAATCTTCCTAACCTTTCTATAACCTGCTATTTAGTGTATAAAGGAATTTCACAACATGTACAGGAAAGAGATAAATGATATAAAATGAATAAATAATAATAGATATGTGAGTATGTAAGTAAATAAAGGAAATCGATAATGTATAGAAAAAAAGAAAAGAAAACAAATGATAAATCAAATAAAGTAATATATAATAGCTCCTGCACTTCCTTAATTTTTCCCAAGTTCTGAAGAAAATGTGAAAGGCATGTGTGCTTTCGACAAAAGGGGAGGAAAATAAAATTTCCTCTTATTTATTTATATATTTATTTTTATGGAGAGAGAGGTAGAGCGGAGTGAATGTGGAATGGTGGAATGGTAATGATAATGAAATCTTACACTGTGGTAACGTGGTAAGAACATAACAGAGATGACAAAACAAAAGCTATAATAATAAATATGAATAGTGTGTGCGCACATATATAAGGGTAATTACACTTTACACTTTGTTATTTCCTAAAGGGCCAGCATACCATAAGATATTCAAAGATGGCTATTTTTGGGACAGTTGTAATAATATTGACAGAATGCTACAACAGCCAATACTATATATATCTCATTTTCTTACTATATTATTTTCGAAGGCATATTTGTTAAATAGCATTACTTTGCGAATCTATGAAAATGATTTTTTTTGTCCATAATCTTCCGTGTGTTTTCAAACGCGCTGGGTGGACAGTATTTGTTGAAGACAGGGATTGAAAGTGAATTATACCATTGCAAAAAAAAAAAAAAAAAAAAAAAAAGGAAATATGTGGTTCAGGAATGGTAATAATAATAAATTAATAAGAGAAATAAAACAATAAGAGCAATAATAGTAATAACAACAATCATAATAATGGCAATTAGAGTAATAATATTAATTATGATAGAAGATGACAATAGAAAGACGAGACTATCATAAGTGTTTTAGTCAGTCTAAGCATATTGGAGACGTAACTACGGTAAGCAAAGCTTTTAACCCATAATAATAATAATAATAATAATAATAATAATAATAATAAACTTACGGTAAGCAGTGAGATCTGCTTATATTAATTTGTATATATATATGTATGTGCTATACTCTTCATATGTGTATCACAATGATTGTTTGTGCATCATTACCAAGAGGTGAATTATGATTGTGCCATTATGATGTGATAATTGTGATTGTTTATATATTTTTATTAAATGATGTTACTTTGTGTGTGTATACTTGGTTAATTGCTATAACCGAATTATTTAGAGTTATAAATAAAATTCAACAAGCATTGCATATTTTCCCCTTTCATTGATTATGAAGGTCACCACTTCTACTTGATAGTACAGATAGGGCATAGGAGAGCTCTTGCAACGTCATACGCGAACTAAATGACTAAAGAAGTGTCGTGCATATCATGGTGCCAAAAGCTACTCTATCATTATGAGTCTTGGTTAAGTGGCTATAGAGAAGTTTGGTGTTCAGGGAATCGGTGTTATTTTAGATGACCTAGGAATTGGTGGTAGGTGCTGATTCCAAACCTTGGGGTGGGGGGGGGGGGGGGGGGACGTAACCATTATTTTCAGGTCAAATTTAAAATAAACAAGAGAAAAGAAAAAAAAAAAAAGATAACAATCATGCATAAGAATTTATTAGGAATTAGAATTTTCCAATTCCATGGAATGGTAACAAAATCCTTTTCAGAATTAGAAATTAGCTATTGCAGCTAATCCTTTACCTGAGATTGACTGTTATGCTTCTGTATGCAATTTAATTTTGATTTGGTTGCGCTATTGTGGCTCGGTGCTTCTAGATTTGTTGGCATAGGTTGTTTGAAACTACTTAAGTTCTGCAGTTATCATTAACATTTGCTTTCAGGTAGTAGAGATGAATGAAGCACTGGGAGAAGAGAGCTTTGCTAAGAAAATCAGCAATATGCGATACTGAAGAAACACATAATACTTAAGGATCACTATCCTCAATATGTAATTGAAATAAGTGAAAATCAATTGAAGGATAAGCATTAGGATAACCAAGCCAACAAGCATTAGAATATAAAAAAAAGTGGTTGGCTTTGTGCACGTATTCACACACTTTGTCAATGACAAAAATTTCCAGGTGTTTAGTGATAGTGACATAACCACAATACTTCTATGCATGCAAGAATCTGCCATGAGTCTACTCTTGATATAAACCTAATTCTATTGGAAAAGGAGCAATTTTTCATAATCCATCATGACTCAGAGTAGCGTACCATAGAAAATATGGTCTGGTAGCGAAAATGATCAAACGAGTCGTAGTTAACTTCAATCCAATGGGAAGATGTAAATAATCGTAACAGAACTGTTGGTTGGTTATAAGATGAATTACTCCTAATGGGAACAATATCGTCAACATAAACCATGAGGATAGTGAGAAAAATGTATAGAAGGAGTTGAATCAGAGCAGTAGTCATGAAATGCACATT
The DNA here is from genome assembly GCA_024138025.1 of Combretum micranthum. NCBI lineage: Eukaryota > Viridiplantae > Streptophyta > Magnoliopsida > Myrtales > Combretaceae > Combretum > Combretum micranthum. The sequence continues at coordinate 19,547 of JAMXBD010001725.1, read as the reverse complement.
AGTCCATGAAATTCTTTCAGCTTGGTACACAAACATAAGGTACTTATGAGTCCATAAAGAGCCCTAGTTAAGATGTTTATGATATTGAGGATCTACAAGACCTAGAGGCAGTTGCCCCCTAAAGACATTTTTGGTAAGATGACTATCAACAAAAACATCAAGAGAGTTGTTTTTAAGGATAGATTAGAAGAGGATATTGTAATAGGCATGGGATCCTGGCAGAGGCTAAAAATGTTTGATGCAGCTATTAGAAAAAATGGAGAGAGGTGTCAAATGATTCATGTAAGAATAAGGAAACTATTTTTTTCATCAAAAAAAGCATGATGAGTTATATGGTTCTCTTTTTTTTTACTTTTTGGAGAGTTAGAGATATCAATTAGATTTACGTTTGGAATTGTAGCCATAAAATAGACGAGGAAATTATAAGCAAGAAAATGCCCTAAGAAACTTGTAGTCGAGTATGCTTATAAATGAGTTGGAATGAAGATTGACAGTTTATAATAGTGGCATGTTGATCATCAAGTCAAAATTCCATAAATCCAAGTATAAATGATATTTGTCCTCCTTTTATACATAAACGTGGATTGTGATATTTTTCCCCTCTTCAAGTGGAGAAGGCATATTCCCAAAACATTAGAGGTAAAAAGACATAGGATATGAGTTGTATTTGTTAAATGTACATTCTCTAATAAGAGCTGATAATTGTCCCTTTGTAATCTTGATTAATTTTGATTATATTACATTATACATATATATTTATATATATGAGATGAAAAAAAGATTACAAGAAATCTTAAGAAATACATTATGGCATATTTAATTGGCTTAAATTCAATTTAAGTACCTGAACTTTTAAGTGATACATGTCATCTAACGCGACATCTTATTAATTTTTTCATCTTATTTTTTCTGATGTGGCAAAGTTATATTTTAATTTATATTTTTGTTATAATTAATTTTATTTTATTTCTTAAAACAATATTAAAATTCCATTTAGCCTAGTGACATTTTTCTAACAAAGCCCATGCTTTGATATTATGATTTCAATGATGTCTGGTCAAAGTACTTCTTGTAAAAAAGACAGGTCACTGAAATTCTAGCAATGTGGGTGGGAGTACCAAACAGTACCCAACACACATTGAAGCTCTCTCACTCATGACTTCTCTCTCTTCTCTCTACCTCTCTCTCACACACACTCGGTACATGTCGATGCTTCATTAATATGTAGGACGGTACTTCAATCTCTTAGGACACTTCCTTTGACAATTCCCTAATCATACAAACCCTAGAAAAAAGAGGATGGTGTTTGGGAAATTTGTGCACATACAAGCTGTCATCATGCTCCAGCATGCTTTAGTAGATGACGTCGTCAACACAATAGCCATCACCAATGCAGTTGAATCAAAGCTTCTCAAGTTCTCACGACAAACATGAAAGAAGTCGGATCGAAGTCCTTGCTCGATCCATCCGTACTCTATAAATCATCTTACATTATTGGTCCTAAAGTTCTCCAGGTATATTACATATTTGGAAAATTACGAAATTCTTTTAATTGTTTTTTCATTCTTATGTGGCATAATGATTTCGTATTCATCCAAAAAAAGTACTGATAATAGCGAAGATAAAAAACATGAAACCATAACTTCTTTCATGCTATCCATGTTGTTAATTTCATGCTCTGTTTTTCATTCTTAAAATAGAGTACGACAACATCAGTGCAAGAAAGGGTGAGCATGTCCTCTAGGCACCAAATTAACTTTGCACATCCTTTGTGCAAAGGAAAATTGCTTGTTCTGAAAATTTTAATAATTATATCATGACTCAAATACTTGAATTGAAAACGTCAAAAATTCAAACTATTACATTTGCTAGTAGTGATATGATGGTTTAGACAAGATCCTGCTTAGTCAAAGGTAATATTAGAATAATACAAATTAACAAATCTAATACTTTTTTAAGAAATATTGTTTTTACAAGCTAGTTACTTGACTCTAAGAAATCTAATGATGAAATTTCCTACAATTAAAAGTAGACAATATGCGATGGTGAGATCAGGGCTAATTGAATTTCACATCAATCAAATAAAAGAAGATATCAGATACAAAATAGCTTTATTACATTACTTCAAATACAAATATACCTAGAAATTATTCACTCAAATTACAATGAAAAGTTATTAGCATCTTACTCAAAGATCTCATTTTCGGTTGATGACTTTCGAGTCTTCTACTATAATCAGATTGATAGATGATTCTCTTGGGATATGCTTAGGTCAAGCATTATTATTATTGCCTTGTGAGGTGAATGATAAACTTCTTGGTCCTAGATTGTGTCTTGAAGCAAAAAACTCCAAAGATACCATTAATATTATAATGGATTTGTTGTGATCACTAACAAGTGGTTTTTAGTTTTTAGTTTTTGGTTTGTCATTAGTTCCACATGGAAGAAGTCTTGATAAATGGACTTCTATATAAGATAACTTTAGAGCAACACATGGCTTGCATTGTTGGTTTATGTCGGCATGAATATAAATTTGAAATTATTTTTAATAAAATAAAATAATATTAATTATAATATAATAAATTTAATTATAATGAAAATGTAAGTAAAAAGTAAGACTTTGCCATGTCAAAAAAAAAAAAGATAAAAAATATCACGCCAAATGATATGTGTCACGATATGATTAGTTTGTATGTCCATTTTAGCAACAGAGTTAATATCATTAACAAAGGTATTAGGGATGGAATAGAGTCGACTATAATAGGGTTTCCGATCCATTGGATCCAGTAAAAAGCCTATAGGGTTGAACCTATAGAGTTTTAGGTCGGGTTTGGATATGGGACAGAAATATTGTAAGGTTATAGGGTTAGTTTGGGTTTAATAAAATACCGCATGGACACCCAACCCATATACCTAACCTGCTAATAATATAAAAAATATTAAAAATTTTGCAAAAGAAAGTTAAGTAACCCTACTACCCTGATCGCCAAACCAGTTGCCGCACACGCATACCTTGATACTTTCCTCTCTATTCTCTTCAGTCTTATCTCTAGTCTCTATTCTCTTCTTGCCACAATTTGCACACTTCAATTATCTTTCTCAACCGTCACTTCGTCACATCACCACGCCATTATTGAGATGTCGATCCTCTATTCTCTCCCAAGGTTATTCCTCTCTAGCTCTTCCCCAATCCGCCCCTTCTACTCACAAACACCCTTTTTCCTTTCTTCTTCTCTATCGGTGGGAATTGAAGCAATTCAATTTTAGCATTTCATCCCATAAAAAGGTACTTCTTTTTTTTTTATGACCTTATGGTTTAGCTATTACATCGAAGAAAATGAAATGGGTTTCCCTTTTCTATTCATGTCTATTGAACTCAACATATTGGTTAAAATCCAAGCTTTGAATATCAATTTTTAATGAAAATGCTACAAATGTGAAACGGGTCTTTATGGCATTTGGTTTTTACACCATGTTTTCCTAATTTGACGAGTGGGTGTTTCATAAGTCTTCTTACCTTGTTGTAAAGTTTGATGATTTTATAACTCTGTTTGTTTTTTTATTTCCCATGTTTCATTCATCGATTTTGTTCTAGATGCGATTCCATGTATCTATGATTCTCAAAGTCCGTTTAGTCTTTCATAATTTATGTCTTTGTATCTTATTGAATGGTTTTCGTAGAAGTTTATTAAGTAGGCAAAACTTGAAAAATTGAAGAAAAAACTTATGTTCCAAATGGTTGGCCATAAAAACTTGTTATATAATCCATATTCAAAGACCCTAAGATTATATTCGTTAAAGTACTGACATTTCTTTATAAAGCTAGCAAGCTTTATTCATAAAGATGAATAGCAACTTATAATTCATATATGTTTCTTGTATGTCACGGGGCATTTGTGTGAAGAGATGTTAAAGGGTTAAAGAGAGGAAAGGAAGAAGACATTAAGCGAGTGGTCAGACGGGTAATTGGGTTGATAATCGATCGGATAATTAGGCGGGTGTTGGGTTTTAGAGTAAACCATCCAGTACGGGTTTGATATAGTAGAAAAACCCTATAGGGTTATAGGGTTGGTTGGGTTTGGTATACTCTATAGGATAGCGAGTTGGTTTCGAGTTTATATGACCCGTTCGAAACCCGACCTAATTACATCCATAGGAGGTACCGAAAATGGACACAAAAAGTTTGCTCAGGTACTAAAATTGAACTTTTGAAATTTAGGTACCTAATTAAATTTTCAGTCATGGTAGAGGTACCAAATTTGACCTCATTTAATTGAAATAACCAACATCTAATTTGAAATCAGATTGTTTGTTGCTACAGTTGATCATTTGCATGACCAAATTACCATGTAAGGTATTCAATTTGCCCCTTAGTTTTGCAATAAAGTGGTTTGCATTGTCATGAGTTAGTAAGCTTCCCATGTGTTGAATACATTATCCTATCTCCTATGGTCAATGTCACCATTACCTAAGCACAAAAACCTCCACTCACACTTTGACCAAATATGTTGAAAGGAGTAACAAAATAATTAGAATGTTCACCCAGACAATTTACTAAACAACTGATATTTAGTATAAGCGACACCCTTCACAAAATATTCACCTTTATGTCACATAACAACCACATCACAATAACAAAAAATTATAGTCAATTTCTTAAAGAAAGAAAAAGCAATCACTTACCACTTGTAGACCAACACAATTTACATGCCACACATAAGACCACATACCACACTAAGAACATATATATATATATATATATAAAGAGAGAGAGAGAGGAACTTTCCAACCATCACTAAAATGTATTCATGGGCATCCTCTAAGTTAGACTTGTTTGGAATCTCCAATCTTATATAAAGTAACAAGTAGGGGAGAAAAAGAAAAGCAAATTCAAACTTTTAAATCTAACAAGCCTTACTAAGGCTCTTCTAGCCTAGTGCATGAGCATTAGTCTCCTAACAGCTGAACCATGTTTAATTCTTCCCTCCCAACAATTGTACCGGACAATATTTTGATTAAAGAAAAAAAAAAGTTTCCAACATGTTTTTATATAATCTAGTGAAACTAATAGTGGTGTTCCTATTTGATGGACCTTAAACAATTTCCTTTCCCTTGCGGTTTTTATAACTATAGTAATTGGTTGGGGAGGGGTGGGTGTGGTGGAGATGTGCGGTGGAGGAGGTGTTGGAGGGGAGAAAAATTAGATCAGATGACACATTATGTATATCAGCTATGTGGGATGACTAAGTGTCACAAAATAATAATTTGAATATTAATTGAGAACCCTTAGTCGGGAACTAGTATAATCTAGTCACAAGATCATCCACTCATTATCATTTGATCATTGAACTGATTATAAAATTTAGTGTGAAAAAAAAAAATTAATGGTACAATCATGATAGGTTATAAATTTAAGCCATTTAGTAATTTATAAGATTGATCCCTAAAAGGGGAAAAAAAAGGTGTTAAAGTATAATTTTGACATTTGGTTTCACCAAGCAAAGGAAAATAAAAAATCGGTTTTGATAGTTTTAAAGATAGTAAATACTCCTACCGAATAGGATACCATGAACCTATACAATAAATTAATAGAGTTTTACTCTAATTATCTCAAATTAAGTAGAGGGAATCATAACTACTAAACAGAATTGAGAAAAATGTCAAATTTTGTATTTGCATTTTACACAAAAGTTTCATTTGGTATCTAAACTTTGAAGTAGTCAATTTAATATTTAATCAAAGTTTCCATGGCTATTTATACCACCTTACTAACATCATTTGATTTGTTCCTAACATGAAAAAAAAAAAATAGCTTATCAGTACTAACGCTGTTAAGAGAAATTGCAAAAGTTCAATTATGCATTTTCTCTTTCTAGCAAACAAAGTAAACGTTGTTAAGTAGGTAATAAAAATAAATACAAAAGTTCAATTGGATACTGAATTAATTATTTCAAAATTTATACGTTCAATTGGACTTTTATGTAAAATTCAAATACCAAATTTAACATTCATTCAAAACCATTATAATATTTTTTTTTTTAACTATAAGATCCAGATGTCAATTAGGAGTGGCCACGAATCGGTTTTTCCTAAAACCAAACCAAACCATAATTTGCGGTTTGGTTTTTTTCCCTTCCAAACCAAATCATTAAGTAACGGTTTGATTCGGATTAGAAATTTCGTAAACCATTGAATAACGGTTTGGTTCGGTTTTGTCACGACTCTAATATGGGGGCCTAACAGGATTTATCTACAGCCATCATATCACGTGTGCACCCGTAACATGAGAGCCGTCTTGTATGTCAGAGTATACAAGACTCTATTTATTTATAAAAGTTTTATCATACAGATGATATAATATAATACAGTATCTCAACTATGGAATTTTTTTTTCCAATTTCCACCAAGATCGCAGAGAATCGGTATCCCCCACCAAATAGTGAAATTGGGTTTCCAAACTACAACATATAAAATTCAAAATTCATTTAATTTACATTCTAAGTTTCCATATCCTATATCTCTATCTTCAATAAAGTTTGTTGGAGAAGCTCTCTTCACACATTCCTAGCCCAATTCCCAGCTAGTAATTATCCTGCACAAAAACTGTAGGGGGGTGAGCGAACCACGGGCTCAGTGAGTTCATTCCTCACTACTACCGGTCACGCAAGTTATCAAACATTAATTATATACTCATGCAAATCTATCTATACGCAATATGAATGCATACGTAATGAATGCAAGCAACACATCTATGGGGGTCCGGAACCATAGACGATGTAGATTTACCTGTCTACACTTCAGTTGTCTCCCATACTTACCCGCATGGGACACCTCGCCTTAACCGTACGAGGCTGCCTGGTGGTTTCGTCCATCCAGACTCACCCAATGCTTAACCGCCATTGGTAACAACAAATATTCCCCAACGTGTTCACGTGATTTACGCTGGTTCATATTTAAATATATATAATGCCAATTCAATGGTCATTGTTACAATCCATCACCAATCTATGGTGAATCGCACAAGTAGACCCCGACTCGGGTAACATCTACTGCAAAAAAGAACCATCACCTATAAAGGTGAATCCGGCGGATAGACCCAAATTCAGGTAACATCTATCGCCAAGTGACCAGTGGACCCAAATTCAGGCCACATCCACTGTCACAACTATACTCGGAAATGTCCCATGTTTATCTCATAAACTCTTTTAGTATAAATTCTTCCTTTTCAAAGGATATAAAAGCAACCTGGAATATTCCAAGTCGGATTTCTTGAAAATATATTTCGAAATACTTTTGATTTCAAAATTGGGACATTTCCTACAAGGGGATCAAGCACATGCGACGAGTATATCCAATTAGTTTAGTCGAATAATTATCTTTATCCATTTATGCAGGTGATCATGCGGATGATAACACTCACATCAATCAGTCATTCCATACAAACAATTCAATCAACATAACAGCAAACAGTAGCAATCACAAGCAAATAGTAGATCATCAGAATTCCCTCACCTGTGGTCCTCGCTAAGCTACTGGCAGTCCGGAATTGATCTATTTTCCTATGAAAGGAAATAACAGAGATTTATTATTGGATTATTTCTGTAAGAGAAGTCTTCCTATAATTTAAAGGTGTTGATCTCTATCGTCGGATATTAAATTAAGTCTGTCATATTAATTACTGTATTGTTAAATAATTTAGTTGGATTCTTATAGGTGCCTAACTATTCTGTGTCGGTATTTGGTATAGTTTTTATTAAGGTTTTAATTTCTATAGGAAAGAATATTTATCTGTTATTTGTTTTTATTTTGTTTCTCTCGGTTTTAATTGCTATTTATATTTTTATTCAAAGGATTTGTCTCTTCTTAAGTTCTACCGCTTTTAGTAGAAGATTTTTATTTATTAATTCTTTGCCCGTCAACCTTATCTGTCTCTCAAATTAGTATTTTATTTATTTAAGGGTATATTTTAGTACCTATAACTTTCAAAAGTTATAAAAATAGTATGTAGATGTATCAAATTTCTATTATACTTAAATTTTATTATTATTTTTTTTTTTTTGCAAAAAAACTAAGTTTAATAGTACAATATTATCAGTAATATTAGTTTGAAATGTTATATTTAAATATTAGTAATAAATACAAGTATAATAGTAGCAACTATCTTCATACTATTAATATAACAATAGTAGTGGAAAATAACATTAGAATTATTGATAATGTAAATATAGTAACCTTAATGTAAAAATAACAGTATAAAATAATCCTAATGACTCGTGATAAAAATATCAATAATACGGAATATTATAAACAGTAGTAATAATAATAGTAATAATCAAACTATATTAGTAGAAACAGCAGTAACCTTAGTATTAGTTTATTGAGATTGAAAATTAAGTGAATTTCTATTTGTGATTTCTTATTCGTTTTAAATCCGATTTCGTTGTATAAATAGTCGATTTAATAGTACTCGAAGAGTACTTTATAGTAGTGAAATTATTTTCAAGAAAAGAGACTTGTACAATTTTTAAATTTATGAAGAACATACATAGGTTTCAAGTGAATCCTAATAGTTGTAGTCGAAACTTGATTTGATCCTATCCAAGTCATTTCTAATCCGTTTTTGACGAATAAATAGTCGTTTTCATAGTATTTTCGAGTACAATCCATTAATGGTCTTAGTTTTATCAAAAAAAGTCATTAAGGGGACGAAAAGTACAAGAACAGCCCGCTCTGTTCGTGTAGATATGGCAGCAGAAATTCCGTTTTTGTTTTTGTAATATCTAATTCGTTTTTATCGTTTTTAACAAATAAGTAGTCGATTTCATAGGATTTTTCGTTTTCCATTGGTGTGGTCGTTTTTATCTTAAAACAAACACATCAATACAGTTTATTCATTCTTTCCAACGGTCTACATGAGTTATTTGAAGTTTACTTTAGCTTCTTGTAGTTTAAGTGTAGTTTTGGTTCTTTCTTTCTAAGATTTGGATTCCTACACTTCTAATTCTTCAAGTTGATGTGTTATATACTAAATAGTCTAAATAACATAAATATACTATTGGATTAATCTTGATAAATTTTATAAGACAATTTCTATAAAGCAACATGACGAATATTGAACTTATTGTAATTCTTACCTTGTTGGACCATAGATGGGGTTTGACTCCTCCTTGTTGATAAAATATGATCTAAAGAGGAAGTTAGGAAGATGAGTAACTAACAAAAAATTAATCTACTAAACTAGTATATTATGTACATAATCTTACCTTTTAGATATGATTTACCAAAGGCTATCTTGATTTTTGGTGTTGTTTGAAAGAGGAAATGAATAGGTTTGAATGTGGTTGATGCTTGAATGGGTTGTAGGATGTAGGACAAAAGTTATATTTGCTTTAGAGCTCCTTAGAGGTTGCCTAAGTGAAGGAATTGATGAATGAAAGTGGCTGCTCGTTTTTCCTTTTGTAGCTAAGGTTTCAACTAGTTTTTGTAGAGAATTTGAGCTATTTTTGTGTCTAACTTAAGGCTATATATATGTACTAAGGTTAGGCTAAGTTAGGACACTTAGAGAGAGGGTTTTGAGCTTGATAAATACAAGTTTTTGGTTGATGTTTCTCGGGTGGAAATCTGATGTGAATTTAAGGACGAATTTTTGATGAATTTGTGTGAAATTTGTGGCTGATTTCAAGGGGAATTAAATGTGTTTGTTTGGTAGTTAATTAAGTTCATTGATGTGTGGAAAATAGGGGCTTAAGTTGCACAAAAATCGGGTCAAAATCAGATCAAGTCTAAGGTTGAAATTTGAAACTCTGCTGCAGTCCTATTGGTTGTATTCCTTTGTTGTAGTGCTGTTTTGGGATTTTCTAGACCAATTAGAGCTATGTTTGAATTTGATTTGAGTTGGATTTTTTCTTTATTTAATGTTGGTTTTATGTGAAGTGTTGTGGTTGGGTTAATTGTCATTTTCATGTTGAATTTTCGTGTTCAAATTGGGTGAATGTGAATGCTGCAGTTTTTTGTTGGAATATCCTCCTCTTCTGCAGCTGTGTTGATCGGGTATTTCAAGACCATTTGTGAGCTAATCTTGTTGCTTTTTGAGTTGAAATTCTTAACTTTTAATGCTAATCTTATGTGGAGTGTTTTGATTAGATTAAAGGTCATTTTCATATTGAAATTTTGATGCTCAAATCTGGTCCAATTAGACGTGGAAGTTGGGAAATTTCAATGCATCCGAAATTTGTATTGCTGTACTGTCCTCTGTTTCCCAACCGTAAATTCTTTAGCATGGACTTCAGCATGTCCTCTGTTTTCATTGAAATTCCAGCCGTGAAGTTCCCTGTCATGCGCGTGGAACAATCCTCCTACTCTTCTGATGCTGCTGCTTCAGCGTGGAAATTCTGTTCTGCGCGTGGAAAGATCTGGAGCATCCTTTGTCTTTTGTTCCAGCGTGGAGGACTTTCTACAATTTTATTCCATTTGTTCCAGCGAGAATTGGATACGAGGGTGTGTGGAATGCGGCTGGAAAACCATTTCCCGCGCCGTCCATGTTCTCGCAATTTCCATTCCCAACGTGAAGACTTTTCCAGCGAATTCCCACCGTGAGACTCTGTTCCAGCTGGGGATGGTATATATATATGTATATATTTTACTCTGTTCTGCGTGAAGGAATTTCGGCACGGAATTGCTCTGTTCTCGTGATGGATTTGCTTTGCGTGTGAAGGATTTGTGGCCACCGACTTCTCCTTGCTCGTGAAGGAATTCTACAGCATAAAATCCCACTTGTAGCCAAGAATATTTAATTCCATACAGAATGTTCCACATCCTCTGTTTCATGCCAAGGACCTTGCTTTGTTCAATGGTGGAGTCTCCAACAACGTGTTGGATTTACAACGCATTTTTTATATATATATATATATATATTTAGATTCTCCTCTGTCCGTGATGTATTTCCAGCGGTGGTTTCCATATTATATATATATATTAATCGATTTGGTTATTATTTGCTTAATAATTAACAATTTAAAATATTTTAGCAAACATTAATTTCTTTTTCTTTTTTTTTTTTACATGTATTTATTACTATTATATACAAGTTTTATCGTAATAGAATTTTCTAAGTTCCTATAACAATTCTAGATTGTTTATGTATACAAATTTTTAGTTTACATGATTTATTATTTTAGTAGTTTAACTTACGTGATTTAATTTCAAGTTAAATTAGGAACGAGTCTTAACAATTTCAGAATTCTCTAACAAATATAACAACGAGTTTTGAAATTTTTATTTCAGATTTAAATTAATAATTATTGCTCGGTATTAGTATCTATTATGTATTGATAATCCTAATAATTCATTTTTAGATTATCGTACTATACCAAAAGTACTGTTAATAGATTGTATTTACCGGGTTTGAAATTAATCATTTGTTATTGTGACTTAAATTCAAGGTTAACTATGATTTCTTATTGAACTAGTGATTATTTTACAAATATTTTTATTGTATAGGAGTTATCTATAATAACATATTTTGTCTGGTGCTACTTGATATTGTTATTAGATTTTGAATACTATTATTTCATTAGTTACAAGCATATGATTTATTCCTGAAGTATTGAGCTTAAAGCATTCAGTAATTTTATATGAACGATTGGTTTATCGTCGTTTTAAATTATTTGCGATCATAGAAGTTACAGTTTGTACTTCGAAATATTAGTTTTTATTATTTTTTTTTTTGGTAACGATTCTTAATCTTTCTAACTATAATCAAATTCATTCTTTGATATTTTTAAATCGAGAAAAATTTGGAGTGATTTTTACTACTTGTTCCAATCATTATAAATAATTATGTATTACATTTTTAGTATTTGTTAAAATCAGGTTACGTAAAATTAGGGGGATTACAGGTTTGGATTACGGATTGAATCAAAATTATAACTAAAAGTTTTCTTTGTTCTAGTTTTTTTTTTTTTTTTTTACTTTTGTATAGATACTTAAATATTTATATTATTTTATAAATTTTATATTATAAACCACGATTTTATGAATTCAACATATTTTTAATCTGTAATTCTCTATAAAATCAGTTATCCACCAATAAAATATATTCATCAACCAATACATAGTTAGTCATAATTTTTAATTTTTAATAGAACATCAAAATCAATTATCTGCCAATAAATTTAGCTAAAATAAAAAATCATGCATCAATAAAAATTCATCAACGAATAAAATGATCCGCTAACAAAATATGTCAAACAATTAATACATAATAAAAGTTTATAACTGAATAAAAAAATTATGTACTTTATAAAGTTAAAAACTATTAAAAAAACAATAGTTCATCATCAACAGAAAAAATAAAAATAAAAATAAAAAAAATGAACATGTTGATTATAATCAATATTCATGAAGTAATAAATATCAAATGAAATCATATTAATATATAGAGTAAAATATTATTATATTTTTCTAAAACGGTTTGGTTTGATTTTACGGATTGATTTGGTTTACCTTTCAAACCAAACCATAAATTTATGAATTGGTTCGGATTAGAAAATTTTTAAACCAAACCATTAAAAAAAACCATATTTTCGGTTTTGATTAATTCGGTTACGGATTGGTTCAGTTCAGTTGGTTTTTTTGCCCTTCCTAGATGTCATTACTATAATAGTAGTTGCAAGAAAACTAAAAATCTAAAATTAAGGGGGCACATCACAAAAGTGATGATCCTTCGGATCAAAAAGAAAGAACATCGCACATACCTTGATGTTTCCTCCATCAAAAAAGCAAAGGAAATAAATATTGAGAAAAACGAAATTTCAGTCATCATGACCGAAGTCATCGATATAAAATTTAATATACTCTGTCATAGACAAGACCAAGTGCAAGATGTAAAAGCTACTTTCCACAGGAAAAAAGATGCGAAAGCTGTTTCCATAATGTTTCCTTGATAAGATGAATAATGAGCCTAATAAATGTGAAATGCAAGATGCAAAAGCTGCGGTGCAGATGATAAAGACATGGTCTTATATTTAGTGCGGCCAAAGCCAAATGTTTGTAAAACAGTTTGCATCCACGTACACCCAATTAGACATTTCATTCACAGCAATTACTAAGGCTAGGAAAAGCAATTTGGTCGAACTGCACCAAATCAAACCTGAACCAAAACTCGATTCATTTTTAAAAATTTAACTGGAGTTGTCTCAAATCAAGCAGAGTGAATCATAACTACAAAACACAATTGAAAAAAAATGTCAATTCGGTACCTTAACTTTTTAGGAAACTTAATTTAATATATATAATATTTTTAAATAGTCAATTTAATATTTAATTAAACTTTTTGTGGTTATTTATACTATCTCATAACACCATTTGCTTTGTTCTTAATGCAGAATAAATAGCTTATCAGTGCTTCCAGTGATTAGACAAATAGTTACAGTTTGATTATGTGTTGTCTTTTCTAAACTAGCTTATTGAGTAACTGATATTAAGTAGGTAGTAATAAAAGACAAAAATTAAATTAAGTATTATCATTTATAAAATTTAGATATCAAAACAATATTCTTTTTAAAAAATTCAAATACCAAATTCCATATTTCTCTAATATAATTACAATGTTTAGGTCTCTTAGCTGTAAGAGGCGCCTTCGTTATTATAATAGGAGCGAGAGAACTGAAAATTTAAAAGATTTGACGACTGGAGCGCATTACAAAAGAGATGATTCTTCGGATCAAACGAAACAATAAAAAATAAAAATAAAAAATAAATAAAAGTATTAGTCCCACTAATATTGCAAATGCCTTGATGTTTCCTTCATCGTAAAGCAAACGCAAAGGAAATAAATATTGAGAAAAGAAATTTCAATCATCATGACTAAAGTCATCAATATAAAATTTAAAATACTCCGCCAATGTCATAGACCAAGACCAACGTGCAAGATGCTTAAAGCTGTTTCCATAATGTTTCCTTGATAAGATGAATAATGAATTTAATAAAATATGAAATGCAAGATGCAAATGCTGCGGTGCAGATGATATAGGCATGGTGTGATTTTTGGAAAGGCCAAAACCAAATGTTTGTAAAGCAGTTTACATCAACGTACACCCAATTCGACATTTCATTCACCGCAATTATTAGGGCTAGGGGAAAACGCTGATCGAATGGCACTAAATCAAACCTGACCGAAAACTCGATTGTTTTTTTAAAATGATTTGATTAACAGTTCGATTCAATCATAAGAAAACGGTTTGCAGTGGTTCGAATCAAATCGAATCATTAATGTTTTAAACAAAAAATTAAAAACACTATCAATTCTACACTATCTTATGGGAATTTATATTACTATCATCATTGCATAATATAATAAAGAAAGTTTAACATACATATTTGTTAATAAGAAAAATTACCTGGTAATGATTTTACCAAAAAAATTCCAAAATATGGGCTATTTATAATCTTTCTCTTGGAAAAAATGGATGGTTGTAGGTGAGTGAGCATGACGGTACACAGTAAAATCTTTGGAAGAAATTTATTATTTATCACATAACTCCGAATTTTTTTTTTTTTAATAAAGTAACCAACTTCCCATCCATCATAGAAATAATACTTTAGAATTCATATATTTAGATTGTACATTACACAAAAAGAGATAATCCTTCGGATTAAGGCTATGCAAAAACATAAATGAATTTGACGACCAAATCTTTACTTTACCGTTCATGCAAAGTGCAGACGATTACTTGTGATTGTTTTATTTGTGTTTGATTTTTATCTTATCTGTTGAATACTTCTATTGGAAAAAATTGGTTGTTTTCTTTTGATCACATACAGCTCCTTGACACAAGTTAAAAAAATTATTTGTTCTATAGCATGATTTTGTACACTTTGTAATTTAATACTTGGCTTCTATCGATTACTATGATGGAATTAAAAGGCACAGGCTTTATACCAGAAAACTATCTCATGCAGATACAGAATATACTTGCGTAAAATAACGATAATATTTATTATAACATAGTTGTTAAAATATATGCATTCATTAGACACATATATACTAATGTGCTATTACATTGCATGTTTCAATATCTTCCTTTATTTAATCTTGAAAACTAAATTATGTTCCATGCGTACACCACATTATGATATCTATCTTTAATTTGCATTGTTGAAAGCACAGATACATTATTTCTACTTAAATGAAGTGAAAAAAAAAAAAAGGTTGTCTCTGACGTAGAACGAAAAGCAAAAACAACAGAGATGATCGCTTCGGATAATCTCAAGGAAACAAAGATTGCAAAAGTTTGCAATTTTATAGAGAAAACTCTCAATTCAGAGCTTGATGTTTAATAAAACGTTCTAAAAAAAAAATAGGGCTTTGGGACTATTTATACCAACCCATAAAATGCCATATAAAATAAAACAAATAAAACAAAACATTAAAATGTAAACAGTATCAACATCGGCAACTCTGGAACGTTGTTACAAACGGTCTTCATCATACGCCAGCAATGTGGAGAAGTACGCTTTTTTCCTCTACCGCTTAGGGTATTTCTTGGATGATTCCAACTTGCTCAAATATGTATAAGCTCTCTCATCTACATCACTCTATCCCACCAGCAAAGAACTTGAACTGAGTTCTCTTTAGGATATAAAGGAACAAAATCTGCATGGAATGGAAAGAGATTTCTTGCGTTGCAATTTGTTGTATTTACCTACAGGAAATTGTTCCTTCCTAAGAAAAGCCATTACTTGATCTCTAACTTCAAACAATTGCTCCCTCTTGAGTTTGTCTACAGTTTGCTTATATTTTGCATTGGCTCTTTCAATCTTGTCTTTAGCTTTAAATGTGATAGCTTAACAAGTTTTAGCCATATTCTTAGTAGTTTGATTGAAATCAACCTCCTTAGGCAATTTGACCAAGTTATGCATATCTAGGCTGCTAGTGTAAACAATAGGAAAGGAGACTTTCCTGTTGTAAACCCCGGAAATTCTCAGTAGCTAAAAAAACCCTAGGAGTTGGAGACGAAACCCTAATCCGATCAGATTGAGTTTAGTGAATGGAGCCTAGGGACCCCAAATCCGGCTTTCCATCGGTTTCATAGTAAAATAAATATTTTGGAGTAAATGAATTTGAATTGTTGTTTCAAAGTACATTTCAAACCTTTGAAAGTTTTAAATTCGAAAATTTTTCAATTCGGGCTTCCCGAGCCCAATTACGGAAAAAGCGGTGCCCCGGGCCACGGATTCAGAAAAATATTCCGGAATATTCATTAGAACCGTAATTTTACAAGGATTCCAAAAATATCAATTTCATAATTTTCCGAGCTATAAAGATTACAGTTATAGCTTTTCCCGTGTTTTCGGAACAACCGGTAAAGTAGATGTCTTGTTACTATTCACAAGTACAACCTACATACACACTACCCATACCTATTCTTACATCCTTACAACTACTCATTTCAATTTCTTTTCCAAGAAATTTTGTCTTTTAAATAATTATTACATTTATTTCATTTATTACATTTTCATTTACTAAATTACAAATTTCATTTTTTTCAAAACTCTCTCACACACACACACAATATGGCCGGCGCCCCCCCCCCCCCCCCTCTTGTTCCCCTCATTGTGATCAATTTTGCTATATTTTAATTAACTAACCCTAAATCACTTGATATATATACTTATTTTTCTCTCTCTCTTCATTTTCTTCTCATTCAAAATTGGAAAAAGAGAAAACCTCTCTTCCTTTCTTCCCCTTGTGTGCGAGCATCCCTCCCTCTCCCTCTTGATTTTCAACTTCAAGCTTCTCCATTTCTATCTTAGATCTCCATTGGTATGTGTATGTGAGCCTTGTTCTTCCTATTCTTGTAATGGCAAAGGTATACTTGTGTATTTCTCATCAAAACCCTATGATGCTCATGCTAGGGATATGGAAATGCATGAACAAGGATGTCAAGCCATCACAAGACATGGATCTTGTGTTTAAATGCATTTTGTTAAGATTTCATGTTGCTCATGCATATATAGTAATGACCTTGTATTTATATTGATGTTCATGCCATGAGACTCATGTTATATACATCATATGTAGTAGATCTAAGGTTTAGACATCCACCACTTTATGTACATGCATGATCATAGGTTCATTTTTGTTTATGTGTTTTATTGATCATAAAAATGAGGTCTTGTTCATGTATAGAGATGCTAGATAGTATATCTCCACATATAGATGGCAAGAACATGAAAAGGAAAGACTTTGTTATATATGGAAAGTTGAAAATTCGGATGAAATGGAAACCCTACCCTAAGACCTCCAAAATCATTTTAAACTTATATTTCATAAGAAAAAATGAAGGGTATGTGTAATAGATATGTTGAAGGAATTATTTTCATAAGTTTAGATGAGTTTAGGCATGATAAAAATAAGGAAAACAAGAGGTGAAGTTAGGATGAAAATGTTGACTTTAAATGTGTAGTCAAATTCGTAACTTTGTGTAATGCCTATATAAACACTTAGTATTTAAGTCTAAAATGGATATTTTATAAGCTAGATGGAGTCCTTAGATGATGTATACATTGAAGCCCCAATTTTTAATGCATTAGACTAGATTTCCTTAAGAAAAATGTAGAAAAGAAATTTGGAAAATTCGGATTTTTACAACTAGCTTATTTGAAAACATGTTTACCAAATGAAAAATGTGAAATTTTGTGCATGAATGGAGGCCATGACTATTATAGACTTTGAGAACCTATTCTTAGCTAAATAAATGATTATAAGATTACAAACCAAAGAAACCCTAAGGAGTATAATGTAGAGAATAACTCTTAGATTTAGCCTTTATGAAACTTTCCCCAACACTTAGGAATTCCTAAAAGTTGATTACTACAAAAATCATCATGACCATGCACACATGGAGTTCATTACATAGCATACATTTGTAGTTCATTCCTAAATCCTTCATGCATAAATCACTCACTAGGAACATTCTTATCAAAGCAAAACACATTTTCAAAGTTGGATCAATTGCGGAACAGAACTGATCCCACTGTTCCGTGACCCTATGATTTTCAAAAACTTGGATTTAATACTTGAATTAGATAGATCTTTCGAAGTAGATGAAGATCGATTAAAGTTTGCGAAATTCGAGTTAAAATGACAAGTTATGGCGTTTTAAGTCGGAACTTCCAAATATAGCGAGAAATCCGAATTCAACTAGTCTAGATGTATAGTTTGATTTAATTACATGGTAAAATCTCATAGGGATTATTCTTGATTGGTAGGTGATTCCGAGCAGGACGACTCTCTACCACCCGATTTTACTATTAAGGAGTTTGGTGACCATGGCCGAGTGAGTTTACTTCCACTCTCAATTAATGCTTGTGAATGTAATGTAGTGGCACTAGTGATGTAGGTAAAGATAAAAGCAATTGTACAAGCATGATGGGGTATGTGGGAAGTATTTATGTTGTTGATTGTTGATATGTGAAATGGAGCTTAAGGTATATCGAAACCGGGTGTTAAGATGTTGACTGTTTTACTAGAATTTATGATGAATGTCTGCGAACTTGTTGGTCACTTAAAGAATTGAATTAATGACTATTGACTCGACTATAATCTGAACTCATTCATGTCATA
This sequence comes from Combretum micranthum, assembly GCA_024138025.1. Lineage (NCBI taxonomy): Eukaryota > Viridiplantae > Streptophyta > Magnoliopsida > Myrtales > Combretaceae > Combretum > Combretum micranthum. The sequence goes on along the minus strand of JAMXBD010001725.1, from coordinate 919 downwards.
ATGGGGTTGGAGCATTCGCATTGGTTGGTTTTTCGTGACCCATAAACGAATGTGAGGTTATCGTGATCATAAAACGAATGTGAGGTTAATCGTGATCCATATAAAACGAGTTTCTAATCAGTTGACGTGAGTTTAAACGGCGTCGTACCGCAGGATTCGTTAATCTGCTAACCCGGGATGGAGGGCGCAAGTCCATCCACATATGATTTCCGGTTGGTCATATGTTTGATGATTTCATTTATATGGTGCATGCACTTGCTTGAATAATTACTTGTTTGAATGATTGTAATTAATTGCGTTACGGAAGTATTACTCACTAAGCTAGTTAGCTTACGCCCGATAGTGTTTTATCTTTTGCAGCATGAGTTTATATGGCTTAGGCCCAGGCAAGCCACATCGCAGGTACCGGGAGATAGGAGTTCCCATAGAAGTTTGATTCATTTCTTTTGTATAGACTTCCATTGGAAACTAAGGCTCTGGATGACTGTAATAGACTGTTATTCTTTTGCGGGGAATGCCCTTAGATTTGTAAACCTTAAGATTTATGCGTTTTGATTTATTATCTATGGCTAATGAATGCCTTGTTAAACTGTTAAACTCCATTTGTTGAAGTATTCTATTGTCGTAAGGGAACGCTTTAATCTACTAAGACTCTGAAGGTCGGGTTAGGGAACTCGAGAGTCTTACTTAGTATGTGGCGGATGTTCGTTTAGGATACCAACGGGGCGTGAGACCTGTTTAGTTGGTATCAGCGCTAGGTTATAAAAACAAGACAATAGGATTAAAATAAACGGGACCTAGGAATCTAATTACTAGGTTAAATGGAGTTAAAAACTTTTCTGGTTGAGTCAAATAGTAGTATTGTTTGATGTAGGTCTTCTGGGTGAGATAGGGAAAGGAAGGAATTTACGAAAAGAAA